>JAJOOS010003673.1:0-41672 GCA_029582725.1 Solanum chiquidenum
ATCATAGACATACATAACCCATTTACCTTTGCCTTCTTGCCTTGGACCTCCACCTTAAGTAACCCTTAAGCAATACCTTTGTGCAATGTATGGGCAACGTCCCATACCATCACCCACACTAAGGCACCACCTTAAGGTCACACAAAGTGAACTTACCATGCATACCTCAACCTTCACCAATTAATCGCATAAGACATATAAGCACATAAGCCAACATGCCACTTCATAAAACTAGAACACTCATCAAATGTCATCCCATGACTAACCTAAGTAAGACATGGTGAGGCAGCCCATACTACCTCTCCATACCACACACAAGTGATCCTTAAGGCTACACAAGACAAGCTCTATTCACATCTCAACATAAATCATTCATTCAACTTAATGCATTTAGACAACTTCATTCTTTAATAACGTAAGATCATCACATACATTCGATTCAACATAAGCACTTACACTCAATTCATTATGACTCACTTTAACATTAGCATGCTCAAAGACCAACACTTTTATTAATTAGCCCAATAAGACTCATTCATTCATTATCATTACTAAGACACACCAAGATCTCCCTTAAATATCTACTTGTGCAATGTTTAGATGATGCCCCATTCCACCACCTATCCTAAGTAGTACACCCTTAAGAGACCCTAGTTCATTCATTCATTAATGTGGGGGAAGAGCCTTAACCGACATAGACCATGGAGCTTGACATAGAATCCCGGTAGTAACCCTTATCGGATGAGGGATCCCCACTTGCCTAAGGTAGGTTCATTCTTCTAGCCTTTACGTGGTAGAGACCACTAGCTAGTCCTATGTGGGCACATAGTTAAGGGATAGAAGGATTGCTTCTAAGTACCCACATCTCAACTAATGAAGGGACACCCATCTTAAGGGTTGCTACTAAATACTAACATCTCAACAAATGAAGAAGTATCCACCCATCTTCATATCCTCTCGGTGCTAGAAATTACTTCCCCATAGAGTTTGGACAATCATTTCATTCATTCATTTAGGGATAAGGATTGCTACTAAGTACTCTCATCTCAACTCACGAAGGAGTACCCATCCTAGCCCAACATTTATTCATTTAGGAAGCTCTTGGATTCAAAGATGAGAAAACCTTTCATGTAGGAACCTCATTCATTTAAAAATGTACTTTATGAGACTATCCTTACAGTAGACCCAACTTTCATTCATTAGTAGTAATTCCCATTATTTTCATTCATTCTCACATTCTTTCATTCATTCTTCACTAGGTGTGAGAGTAGGTAAACATAGTCTATCCTAACCTGACCTTCATTATAAGTCATTCAAAAAAGACCACAACCAAGCATAACACATAAAGTCTCTACACAAGGTCACCTTTCATGCTCTTAGACCATACACAGTTCACATCATATCACATTACCTTCACATAATCAACATTACTCAAAACAACAATCATCCAACTTTGCCTACAAGGCCATTATCACAACATGCTTATAAAGTAAACACCTCCCCACTTTCAAAGGGATCAACCACACAATTCTAACATCTACAACATATTTATATATGAAATACTAGAATTAATAATCTATTCACAACTTCATCATCATCATAAACCTTAGGTCACAATTGCCTATTCAAGGCCAACATCCAATATAACACAACTGACCATCAATTCCTCATAATTCAATATAGAACAATACATAAATCAATAGCCCATAACAATCTACAAATTAATATCACATTATTAGCTCATAATCAATAGACCCACTTTAGACCCAAAATTAGGATTTCAATATATGCAAGGGTTTATGGAGTTTTTGATCTTAAAACCATAAATATTAACATAAATCAGCATTTGAAATACTTTCATGCAAGAACCCAAGCTTATAAATGAAATTGGGGGTTTTTTAGTGTTTTTGAAACACATTGAAATCACTTTGATTTGGCTCTTTGATTGAAAGGAGAATCAAAGATAAAATCCCCATACCTTTGTGATTAATTTCCTTAGGAATTTGAAGGAGAAATCAGTAGGAACCCATCCCCTAGCTTGAAGCTTCATCAATGTCTTCCATTGAGTTCTAGAGAGAGAATTTATTTCATAGGGAAGGTTCAATTTGGATAATGAGGTCTAATTCTAGGTTTTGGGGTTTTAACCAACTTAAAATACCCTAAAATAGGTAGAATAATCGTTTATAATAATTTCCCAAAGTACCCAAACCACCCCTCACTTAGTTGGACCTTTTAAACAAGTCAAACTTGAGTTTTATTTTCGCAGATTTCGTCGGGAAACAAGTCCGCGATACGGGGGTGTTCCCACAAGTTTCTGGAAATTAAATTTCGAGACAGAAGAGTCTGCGACACGTCCGCGACATGGACCAAAAATTTGGCCTACGGTGGAGCTAGTCCGTGACGCGGAAATGCTCCCTCCATGAGCATTTTCAAGCTGCCCTGGCAGCTTGTTTGGCCAAGGGTTGGGGTCCTCCTCGGGAACCCTTAGGATGGTCCCGGGGAGTCGTACCCGAACGTTTTGACCCTAAAAACATTTATTAAGACACTAGAGTAACCTCCACTGATTTTAGACTCCAAACAACACATAAAAAGCATGAACAACATACTAGAACACACCAACATGTAAAAGACTAGTTTCCGAACGTCTTGGTCGTCCCTTGACGCTTGACTTCCAAACTGTTTAAAACTGACTAAAAAGGCTATTCTTCATTATTTTAACAAGTTATTAATGCATAAAATCCATGTGAGGCTCTACTTTACCCTACTTCATTTTGAGGGTTGTTACAATATATTTCCCCTTCCTTCCCAAGTTTAGAGCAGTTCTTCGAGGGTTTATGGGGTGTTCCTCCCCTGTTTTTGATGTTTTTGGAAGAAGGAGAAAACAAGACTTCACGTTATTTAAATTATGTCTTGCGTATCCCGCTCTGGCGGCTACTTAGCCCGATGTTGCGGTGCCGCCTTAGCGTCACATGTCCCGCTCTGGCGGGACAATGGCCCAATTTTTTCCTGATTTTTCACTTTTCCTAACTAACGACGGTTCGGGTCATTACAGGGTCTTTTTAGGCCAGCCTATGTAGATATTTGATTTGGAAATAAAAGACGATCTAAGCCTCAAACTTTTGTTTTTTCTTTGTAAAAAAGAGTTTAATAGTTACTCTGATCAGGTCGTCGATCGACACCGACTTATTTTGAGTACGTTCATTTGGAATGGGAGGAGGGGGTTAAAATCAAAATTTTAAAAAGGCTTGAATATATTTCAAACTTGGCTTGATTTACACGTGCAACACGCATGTAAAAAAATAATTTATCGTAAAATAAGTTCTTACAATTATTAGAAATGTCAAAACTTAATATATTCAAGAAGTTTAAAAATTATGCTTCAACAATGCCTCTTAAGAGAGAGGAAAAAGAACTCTTAAAAACAATAACATCAAATTTATCTAGTTTGTCTTTTCAACTTTCCAACAACAAATTTGAGCATATTTCATTTAATCTATTTGCTATTATTAATTTTCCAATAGCAAATTTTGGGAAATTTTATTAATGAAAACTTTTCACGAGGCTCATATTTGTTTTGAGGTTTGACCAACTTAAATTTGTGTTAGAAAGTTCATTTTGAAGGATTAGATGGTTTTTATTAATAATTGGTGTTTAGTCTCAGTTTTGAGCTTCGACTAACCTGGAAAACTAAAATGCTCTTTACTAAAATCGGTTCCATTTTACGAGCTCCGATTTGAGATTTCAGTACTAGATTTATAATTACTTTTAACTGGTTGATTGTAGTTTTAATATGGAATTTTTACTCAAAAGCAACATTAGAAAAAAGTTTTTGAAAATTTTCGACATGATTCGATATACACGTATAACGCACGTGCCAAAAACTATTTTACAATAAAATAAGGTCTATAATCATCATATCATCATAATGTATCATTATATTTATTATTATAGTGGGAAGCTCCTAACCTCAAAAGTTGGATTACCATTTTGCTCTTATCTTACCCCTAACATAAATTAAATATTAATATATGTTTAATTAATTAAATATTAATATATGTTTAATTAATTAAATATTAATATCTATTTAATTAATTAAATATTATGTAATAGTTATATTTAAATTCATGCATCAAATAAGATCTTAATGCAATCATATATTGATGTACTAAATATGGGTAATGAAGAGTCTAATAACCTTTAATTTTAATTTATAAGATAAGTGGGGTAATGAACACAATCACACAACATTATTTATATTCCCTTCTTTCATTCAAATTTGTGATCATCTTGCATTCTACATTAGGTTAGTCTACAACATTTGTAAAATTTCCATTACCAATTTGTAATGGTAAGAATTCTTACTGATTCATTTATTTGTATTCTTTAAAATTTCATGCATATTCATCTTCTTTTGTTGAGAAATATGTAAATTATCATAGTTATAAGATGAATATTCTCCAATATGAAGTTGTAAGTGAATTTTTATTCTTCATATCTCCATCTTTTTGAGTTTTTAAATATAACTTTGTAATTGATTACTATATATTTGTATTCTTTATTTCTTCTATCTTTAGCATATAAAATAATAAAGTTAATCCCAATTAATATTTATAATTAATTATTTTGAGGGTAAACATGTTAAATCCCAGAGAATATTTTCACAACTAGACCCGTAAAAGAGTAAGTCTTTGTTAAACATTTATGGTTATGTCGTTTTCATTGTTTGATAATCATTTATCTTTTTAAAACAACATGCATGTTTGTACTTTTTCCTTTTTATGTGTATTCTCAAATGTTTAGAAACTTCATGTACTTAACTATTACAGAGAGGTACAAAAATTAATGCAAAAGTAAATATAAAATAAAAAATAATGTAAAGTAAAAAAGATGACTAGATGTTGCATTGAATTTTATTGTATTAGAATTCATATTTAATTTTTTATATACAATTCCTTTAATATATAATTCAAGAAATATAGTGTATCTATATTTTTAACATAGTCATGCTTCCTTTTTATTTATTTTTATTTTATGATTTTAGTTTTTTATATATATGAAACATTTTGTCTATAGTAAGTCGACTTCTAACAAAATGTAATTCAATCAATATGAAGTCTATATATTTTAATGTGATGTCTTTTATTATGGATGTCATGTCTTTATTTACTTTTCTTTCTTTTCCGTATGAACTTGTAAATCTTTCTATAAATTTGTTGTTACACCACCTAGATAATTTGTAATATTTTTCTTTATACGTATATTTTTTACAGCCTCCTTTTTTATTATTAAAACTTCCGTTTAGTAATTAAAATATATTATTTCCTTTGATATAATGAAAGGTTTATTTTTAATGAAGCATTAAAAGTAGCAAACCTCCAACATGTAACACAAGATTTTCATGCTATATATTGTGAAGAGTTATATTCTTATGTCAAACTTAAATACAAAAGGACCTAGCTTTGAGCTTAACGGTGAATTTATGTATGCTCCACGATGATATATTTACTTATATAAATTAACTTTTCTAATTTTAATTAGGGGACAAAAGTGCAACGCACGTTACCAAGACTAGTAATTAAAAATGTCAAAAGTCAAATAGTTTCAAGAAATTTAAATACTTTATTTCAACAATCCCTCTTTAGAAAGAGAAAAAAAAAACTCTTAAATGCAATAACATCAAATTGAACCAATTGCTCTTTCAAACTTTCCACAACAAATTTGAGCATGTTTCATTTAATTCAATTTGCTACTTATTATTAATTTTCAATAGCAAATTTTGGCAAATTTTATTTATGAAAACTTACCATGAGACTCCTATTTATATGAGCATCAAAACATTTTTATAGTATAATGTTCTTTCAAGTATACTTATTCAACTCTCTCATTCAATATTACATATATAATTAGAACTATGTTAAATAATTATGTTTTTTATTGCAAAATATAAAGTATAATTAAATTTATTTATTTTTTCTTTCAGAAAAATTTCTTCAAGTGCTTCATCTTCAAAGGGTAAAAGAAAGTTGAATGAGGTGAAAAAACTAAGTTTACTTAATGTGGCTAATGATGATATATCTCAAAATGCATATATATTATGTCTTCAAAATTTTAGAGTGGAGACATTGGGAGTAAGTAATGAATTTATGGCATTCAATATTCATGATAAAACACAAATGCGTTTTGATTTAATCCAAAAGAGCTCAACTATGCCTATTTTGGATAGTATCGAGGTAATTAATTCCTAACTAATTATAATTTAATCTTAATTTTATGTGTAATTGTTTACTCGAATATTTGTTTTAATGATATGGCATGACTCGATATACACGTGCATATTTTTTGAAAAATCCAAACAACATAACTTTTATCTATGTTTGAACTGTGTTTTTATTTTATTGAACATTGTTTTTCAGTTACTAGGCAACAAAAAGGCTTCAATCGATGGGGATTACTACGATGATTGTGGGAATAACAACTTCAGATAATAATGAAGAATATCGCAAAGAATTTTTGGAAGTTGGGCTTGATAAATGCTATGAGAAGCCTTTAACAAAAGAGATACTTTAGAGCCTTGTTGAGAAAATTTCTAATAAAGTTTAGAAGAAATTCAAAGGATAAAGATATATTATAGTTCTTATTATAGAAGAAATAATATTATTAAAGAAATAAATCACCTTATTACAAGACTAAAGTTATACAATATAGTACTTCTTTAGTTACGTACTTGACCTATACAAATATTACTTTCAAATTTGGTGAGTGTTAAAGATGTACTAGTAATTTGAACATATAGATATATGTGTATGATGCTATATATCCCTATTATTATGAACAGAATACTTCTTTTTGTTGGTTTTTCATTTGGAGTGCCATATCTATCTTGAGGTTTGATTAATTTGAAATAGTGTAACATATACCATGCACCTAATTAATACGAGCTTTGAGTTGTTATCTATGGTATAAAATTAGAATTTGTGGGGTTAAAATAACTTTTTTTTTATCTATAGTTGTGTTAAATTCATATACAACAAGTTTACATAGAAAGGTATTGTTGAATATTATGAAAATCCAGTAGAGGAGAAAGTTAAGAAGGGTACTAAAAATATTAGTATGATTAATCTTTTTGTAGATTTGGATTTTGATGGTAGTATAAAATCTTTTGAATTTCAATCCAACGAATTTAGATTTATAAAGGAAATATTGATTTTATTCCAGGTTTCCTTTGCATCATCCAGACCAAAAGATTTTGGCTTAAAAAGATCAATATTTGCTGCATGCAAACAATAATTTGGACAAGAGAATTAGCTCACAAGACTAGATTAAAGTATTTCAAGCGAGTGGAATTGAAGGCTTAGTAAGGATATAATACTTTATTGGAAGATGAATTTGAAATGGTGTCTTAACGACTTATTTTATGTGAGATTCTTTGATTATGCGAGGTAGCCGAATTTTTGCAGAGGAGTCAGATTAGCTGAAGATGATGTCGTTGACGCCGCCACCAACGTCTCTTAATCTTCCCTTCGATAACTGTTTTTAAAAAAGTGTTGTGTAACACTTCTAGATATTTCATTTTATTTTTTAGTTTTTCTTTGTTTTATTTATTTTAATGGGCTGAGTCATTTTAGGCCAGCCTATGTAGAGATTTGATTTAGAAATAAAAGATGCTCTAAGCCTCAAACTTTTTTTTTCGTAAACAGATATTAATAAGTACTTTGGTCAGGTCATCGACATCGACTTATTTCGAGTACATCCATGGGAGAGAAGAGGGTTGGGGGGGCGAGGGGGCTAAAATCAAAATTAGAAAAAAGATCTTAAAATTTTTCAACATGACTCGATATACACGTACAACACACGCATGTGTCAAAAAATTAATTTATAACAAAATGAGGTCTACAATAATTAAAAATGTCAAAAGTCGAATATATTCAAGATTTATTTTTTTTCCGACAATTCCTCTTTAGAAAGAGGATCAAAACTCTTAAATGCGAATATGCAATAACATCAAAATTATCTAATTGTTCTTTCAAACTTTCCACAACAAATTTGAGTGTATTTAATTTAATTCAATTTGCTACTTATTGTTAATTTCCAATAGCAAATTTTGGCAAATTTAATTTATGAAAACTTACTATGAGACTCCTATTTAAATGAGCATCAAAACATTTTTATAGTACAATGTGCTTTCAAGTATTCCTCAAGTATACTTACTCAACTCTCTCATTCAATATTACATATATAATTAGAACTGTGTTAAATAATTATATTTTTTTATTGCAAATTATAAAGTATAATTAAATTAATTAATTTTTTTGGCAGAAAAAATGTCTTCAAGTGCTTGAAAGGGTAAAAGAAAGTTGAATGAGGTGAAAACACTAAGTGTACTTATTGTGGCTAATGATGATATATCTCAAAATGCTTATATATTATACCTTCAAAATTTTGGAGTGGAGACATTAGGAGTAAGAAATGGATTTATGGCCTTCAATATTCATGATAAAACACAAATGCGCTTTGATTTAATCCTAATGAGCTCAACTATGCCTATTATGGATAGTTTCGAGGTAATTAATTTCTAACTAATTACAATTTAATCTTAATTTTATGTGTAATTGTTTACTCCAATGTTTGTTTTTATGATATGACATGACTCAATATACACGTGCAACACACGTGCATATTTTTTAAAAAATCCAAAAAAACATAACGTTTATCAATGTGTAAACGGTGTTTTTATTTTATTGAACATTTTTTATCGATTACTAGGCAACAGAAAAGCTTCTATCGTTGGGGATTACTACGATGATTGTGGGAACAACAACTCCAGATGACAATGAAGAATATCGCTAAGAATTTATGGAAGCTAGGCTTAATTCTTTAAACCTCAGGTATTAGAGGAGAATAGTTTTCTTAAGGGGACACTGTGCATTCAGTGGACTCGGTTTTTTCCTTTCTATTTCATTCTATTTTTACATATCTTGGTATTTTTTTTACAGTCATTAATTTATTCTTATGATGTTAATTGTTGTTTTTGAGTACATGTTTTAAACGCTGTTGTTTATGTTTCTGCAAAGTTATTGTCACCAGTTATATTGAACATATACACATATAGTAGGTATATTCATCGTGCATAAAATAAATATTGTACTCAATTCCAAGAATTCATGTTTTGATATTCTATATAAAATTCTATAACTTAAAAGTACTATGTATAAGCTTACATATTATCTATTTTAACATAGATATGAAGTTTCTCACTTATCAATTGAAGAAATTCATTATGCAAGTTCAAAAGATATAATTGCTTTCATGTTCAAGCGTAATTTATTTTTTGAATCTGTTAACAAATTTTTGAATTTTTTCCTAATTTTTCCCTGAGACATATATCACAATTGTATAATCTATGCAACTTAAATGCGTTTTTTTTCTTACGAAATGCCTTTGTGTGTATATATTTTTATTTTCTTCTTTATTTTCCTTTTAATGTTGATTAAAGAAACAATGATTTATTATTTCCTGAATAATTCATTCATTAGAAGTTCTTGAGTTATGTGATAATGAAAAATAATCAAATTCATGTTGGAATATATAAATAATCTTTCTAAGATTTTGAACAACCTTTCCAATAATCAACTGTTATAAGAAAAAAGAGAGTAAATTTTAGTAGGTTTTTAGAATATTTCAACAGAAATTAAATGATTTGACATTATCACATATCTCAAGAATTGTAAATATATAATTAATGATTAAAAATATCTTGATATCTAATAATTTTTATCTTTTACATATTTTATCATTATATATGTTTGATGATATAATTGTCTTGTTAAAATTGAGTGTTGTTTTTATGTAGTGATTAAACATCACTTTTTCTATTTTTTTTTACATGAAAAAATATAGAATCCGAAAATTTTATGGTTAGAATAACTCCTTGTGAAAAAAAAATTATGTGAAAGTTTTTTATAATCAATATTAGTTATAAATAAGTTAAGACCGTTAAAAAATGTACACCACAACAACATAAATAATCTTTTTAGAGACAATCTACTTGTCTGAGGTCAAACGTTCACCACTTTTCGTTATTGTTACTTTGTTAGTCTAACAAAATTTATAGAAGGAGAAAAATAAATTTGAAACAATAGAAAAATAATATTGTTGACCCTTTTAGATATTTATTCTTAATTAAATAGTTGCTCTGAAGGCCCTTCTAGATGCTTCATCAATGCAACTTTACGACTTTTTCAGAAGTATGTATGTATAATTGTTGCATTATGAAAGTACAAGTAGATCAAAATGTTGGATTCTAGACTCATGTTAAAGAAATATTCTTGTACATTAAAAAATTAAAAATGAGTCTAACCTAGATAACTCAAACGCTCAGCAATGACTTGAGACATGAAGGACAACAAATCTATGTTAATAGACATATCATTTGTAGTTTGAGATATTATTTTTATTTAGAGTATATTTTGTTTAATATTCTTCAAATTAAGCTTACCAAAAATAGTCATAACTCACATCAAATATATTTAGAAGACCGAATGAGAAGGAAAAAAAGAAAAACATTAAAAGGACAAATGTTTTTGTCCAAGTGAGATCATATACATACCAAACGAAAAATAATCAATACAATTTTAAGGAAACAACAAAACAGCAAGAAAAAAACATACATTAAAGGGAGTAAACTATGAGATATCCAATGATGATAACGAATCATTCTAACCAGAAAAGTTTCTATGTTTTGAAATAACATATCTCAAAAAATGGACTAACACTTCGATCAACTTTCAATCCTTAAAGTACTCATAATATCCACTGATAAAATTTAGTAAAAATAGATAACAACAACATAAAATCTAAAAAATATGGGCATGCAAATGTAACACCCCGTAATATTTTTGATCTAAGATTCGTACCATCCTTCGTTGTGAATAGGAGGATTTTACCGAGAAATTTAAAATTTATTAAGTGTTAAGGTCAATAGATGTAACACCATGAGTTCCAAAAAGAACTAAATTGGAAATAGCAAAATCTTAAATTTTGCAAGTTAGTCTTAAGTTTTGAGTTTTGGGTCAACTTCAAATGACCATAACTCTCAGTACATGATGATTCAGGTGTGCCATAAGATGTAGAATGAAAGATATTTGAATCATATTTCCAACGCCACCGAGTTTGCTAAATTTCGAGTTTGTATGGGTGAGATATGCTCTTTTGAAGTCAGGTTGTCCAGTTAAGGAAAGTTACCCAAAAATACTGAGGGGTATTTTGGTCTTTTCCTAACCCAATTGGATTTAAGTGTGTTTAGTAAGTTTTTAGGAGTATAAACTGATTAGAATTAGTTTCATTCACCCTCAAAAGCATTTAGGGTTTTAGAAAGAAGATCCAAGAGGCGAAAAAGTTCAAAGTTTCAAGAGTTCGTTCAAGAAATTCAAGATTTCGTCAAGAACCTAGTTCTTTGAGGTATGTAAGCTTCCATAGTGTTGGGTTTGTTTTCCAACACACCAATTATGTTAGTTTTGGCACAATTTCATTCTTGAAGTTGAAAGATTAGAGTTCTTGATGAGTTCTTGAAGTTCATCCTAAATCTTGTTGTGTTGGGGTTTTGATGATTTCTTGAGATCAAAGTGAGTGTTTTGAGCGATGTATTGATTATATTAGAGTGTATTTATGTTAACTAATCGAATCCAAGTGTTTGGGGAAGAAATTGTTTAATTCTAGGTGAGTTAGGGGTGAGAAAACGAGCAAAGAAATTTGTCAGGTTTTCTGGGTTGGGGACTGGCATGTTGCACAAGATAGTGCACCCCAAATTTTGTTCTGAAGATTAGGCGTTGGTGCCCCACGTCACTCAGTGCGCCAGGGTCGCCTGCCCCATCCAGTTTGCAATCAATTGCTCCGTTTGAGTTCTTTCGAAGGGTATCTTCACTCATTTTCAATTCTTACTACTCTAAGATACTTCTAAACACCTAGAAATCATTCATAACATGATCATAACCTTGAATTCATAATTCAAATTCAAGGTAGAGTTAAGAGTTAAGTTTTGAGAATTCTTTCGGACATTCTAAGAAAGCCCCTTTGAGTCCTTTTGTGGAGTCTTCAACAACTTCTAGTAATTTATTTCAAGACTCGAGCAAGTGAGTATGAGGATGAGGAGAACGTATTCATGATCCTATTTTATCATCACAAGATCCTTTATATCATGAACCTGAACTCTTGAATTCATAATTCAAATTCAAGAGAGAGTTTCAAGTAGAGTTCAAGAAAGCTTTTGAGTTCAATTGTAAATACTTTGATATCAAATATAGGTTTGAACTAAGTTATGAGAAAGTAAGTATGAGGATAGGGAGAGTTGTATCCATGAGTTCCATGTTGTTATGTAGACCCTCGAGTCGAGTCGTTCATGTCCATAAATTCGGCATGAACTCCATAAGTTGAGTATCTTTGAGATGAGTAGTACCTTAAAGTTCTAAGTCTTGAGTATTGTGTTCCTAACCTATTTGAGATTATATTCCTAATCATGGTACTATTACATGTTACCCATGAAGTCCTTGAGTCGAGTAGTTCAAGCATATAACTCCGCATGAACCCTATAAGTCAAGCAGTCTTGAGATGAGAAGTATATTTGAGTCATTGAGTTGAATAGTTCATGCTCATATTTCCACATGAACCCTCTGAGTTGAGCACTCTTTATATGGGTAGTATCATTGGATTTCTTGAGTTCCAAGTATTGAGTTCTATCTATGGTTATTGAAAACCTTGAATTGAGTCGTTCACGTCTATAATTCGGCATGAACCCTATTTTAAGAAGTCTTTTATAAATGCTTTAAACTTGTTTCAAGACTTAAGCACTTGAGTTGAGAAAGAGTAGACTCGAGTTTATTTTCTTTAAAATGATATATGGGAACTAAGTATTCCCAAGAGTAATGTTTTCACATTTAAAAGAGGAGGAAACTGAGATTTCCAAAAGAGTTTTGAGCAGTTGAGTAAAATCTCTTTTTAGAGAAAGATTTTGAGTAATAATCTCAACCACAGAAAGAGATATGTTTTTAAACATATGAGCTGAGTATATTTTGGGAGTAGTATTGAGCACCGATATGGGGGAGAGTTCATATAACTCACAGCCTTCATAAACCATGTAGCCGACGTGGGTAAAAAGGGTTATACTTTTTAGATGTATTTTTAGTGCTTTTTAGCACAGACTAGTGGATCCACTTAGTTGAGAGGTTTTACACCTTGGCAAAGTATAGGACAGTTATGGCAGCATGGGCGAGACGATATATCATCACATAGCTCATAGTGATTGTTGTCGATTAGAGAAACTCCCACAGAGTTGTATTGTATTTTTATATACACAGTGAGTATTATTGTATTTTTCAACACATTGAGTTGCTTTCTACAATTTTAAAAGCTTTCCATATATTACATTTTTTTTTGTTGCTTTATATTGAGTTGAGTATCCAGAGTTGAGTATCCAGAGTCGAGTATCTTATTATTGAGTTGTTCCTTCTTTCACTGAGTTGAATATCTCCTTATTGAGTTGAGTCTTATTTTCTCTGAGTCGAGTTGAACCATGTTTCTTTGAGTTGAGTTGAGTTTAGTTAGTTGAGAAGAGGTAAGTATGTTTCATTTTTATCAAGTTCAAGCTTATGTTTATGCTTTAAAATTCTCCTTACATGCTCGTACATTCCACATACTAAGCTATTTGGCATGCATCATTTCATGATGCAAATACAGGTATTCAGGGTCATCAACACGAACTTCGTTGATACCACATGGAGTTTGAGTTAGCTATGGTGAGCCTCCTTTCTTCCAGAGGATTTCATTTACTTTCAGTTATATCGGTTGTTAGGATGTCGTGGGTCTTGTCCCAATTTCCATCTTTATCAGTTAAAGGCTTCATAGATAGACAATAGAGTTTGAGAAGTTTGTTTCATTTATCTTGTTAAATGTTTTAAAGACTTGAGTTTCCTAGTTTTGGCTAGTTGAATATACGATTATATTCTGAGTTAATTATTTGAGTTTCAATAAATTTTATTATGTTTTAAGCTTTGTATGCTTAAGTTAGTCTTTCGCTTGTTGTCAGCCAGGATGAGGGTTCTCTTGGGGACCAGCAATGGTTCGCAAGTGTCGTCCATGTCCAGGGTGTAGGTTCGGGTCGTGACAAACTTGGTATCTGAGCACTAAGTTCAAGTGTCCTAGGATGTCTATGAAGTCGTGTCAGTAGGGTCTTGTTTATGGATGAGAGGCCCCACTTCTATAAATGAGGGACTACATACATTTAAGAAAAGTTTCCCTTCTTTTATACTCTTAATCGTGCAATAGAGCTATGTCATAGAGATCTATTCATACTCGTGCATTTCTCAGATTCATTCGACTACCCTTCATAATAGTGGTGGTTGAATAGAAAATTCAGTCCTTTATGGATGAGGTTTTACTATGAGGAATAGTTAAATGAGAGCCCTTAGTTGGTTTCGAGGGAGTTGGTTAGTAAGAGTCCATGGAGTTGTTAGAGTACTAAGTTTGAATGTGGTGTCGTTAAACATTAGGTTATTCTTGATATGAGCCCAAGGTTGATTAAATGTAGTGGTAGAGAGTAGTATTCTTAGGATGAGATTCCTTATCGAGGTATAGAACCTGAAACTAAGGATTTGGGTTAAGCTTGAATATAATAAGAGCATACCATTAGACTCATACCTTAGTAAGAGTAACCTCATTCCATACCCAGTCCATTCGTAAGTCGAGAACGAATGATCCCAAGGGGGAGATATTGTAACACCCTAAAATATTTTTGAGCTAAGACTCGTACCATCCTTTGTTGTGAGTAGGATTTTACCGAGGAATTTAAAATTTCTTAAGTGTTAAGGTCACTAGATGTAGCACCTTGAGTTCCAAAAAGAACTAAATTGGAAATAGCAAAATTTGAAATTTTGCAAGTTAGGCTTAAATTATGAGTTTTGGGTCAAATTCAAATGACCATAACTCTCAGTACATGATGATTAAGGCGTGACATAAGATGTAAAATGAAAGGTCTTCGAATTATCTTTCCAACGCCATCGAGTTTTCTATATTTCTAGCTAGTATGAGTGAGATATGCTCTTTTGAAGTCAGGCTATCCAGTTAAGGAAAGTTACCCAAAAATAGTGAGGGGTATATTGGTCTTTTCCTTACCCCAATTGGATTTAAGCGTTTTTAGTAGGGCTTTAGGAGTCTAAACTGATTAGAATTATTTTCATTCATCCCCAAAAGCATTTAGGGTTTTAGAGAGAAGATTCAAGAGGAGACAAAGTTCAAAGTTTCAAGCGTTCGTTCAAGAAATTCAAAATTTTGCCAAGAACCTAGTTCTTTGAGGTATGTAAGCTTCCATAGTGTTGGGTTTGTTCACCCACACGCCAATCATGTTATTTTCGGCGCAATTTCATTCTTGAAGTTGAAAGATTAGAGTTCTTGAGGAGTTCTTGAGAAGTGTTCTTGAAGTTCATCCTAAATCTTGTTGTGTTGGGGTTTTGATGATTTTTTGAGATCAAAGTGAGTGTTTTGAGGGATGTATTGATTAGGTTAGAGTGTATTGTTTTTATGTAATCGAATCCAAGTGTTTGGGGAAGAAACCGTTCGATTCTAGGAGAGTTAGGGTGAGAAAATGAGCAAAGAAATTCATCGGGTTTTCTGGATTGGGGGCTGGCATGTCGCACCAGCCAGTGCGCCCCAAATTGTGTTATAAAGTTTAGGGGCTGGCGCCCCACGCTACTCAGTGTGCCAAGGTCACCTGCCTCGTCTAGTTTGCAATCGGTTTCTCTGTTTGAGTTCTTTTGAAAGGTATCTTCACTCCTTTTCGATTATAACTACTCTAAGCTACTTATTAACACCTAGAAATCATTTATAACATGGTCATAACCTTGAATTCATAATTCAAATTCAAGGTAGAGTTAAGAGTTAAGTTTTGAGAATTCTTTCGGACATTCTAAGAAAACCCGTTTGAGTCCTTTTTTGGAGTCTTCTACAACTTCTAGTAACTTGTTTCAAGACTCGAGCAAGTGAGTATGAGGATGAGGAGAATGTATTCATGAGACTATTTTATCATAACAAGATCCTTCATATCATGAACCATACCTCATGAATTCATAATTCACATTCAAGAGAGAGTTTCGAGTAGAGTTCAAAAACGTTTTTGAGTTCAATTGTGAATCCTTTGAGATCAAATATAGATTTGAACTAAGTTCTGAGAAAGTAAGTATGAGAATAGGAAGAGTTGTATCCATGATTTCCATGTTGTTATGTAGACCCTCGAGGTGAGTAGTTCATGTCCATAAATTCGACATGAACTCCATAAGTTGAGTATCTTTGAGAGGAGTAGTACCTTCAAGTTCTAAGTCTTGAGTATTAAGTTCCTAACCTATTTGAGATTATATTCCTAATCATAGGAATATTACATGTTACCCATGAAGTCGTTGAGTCGAGTAGTTCATGCCCATAACTCCGCTTGAACTCTATAAGTCGAGCAGTCTTGAGATGAGAATTATCTTTGTGTCCTTGAGTTGAGTAGTTCATGCTCATAATTCTGCATGAACCCTCTAAGTTGAGCATTCTTAAAATGAGTAGTATCATTGGAGTTCTTGAGTTCCAATTACTGAGTTCTATCTATGGTTATTGAAAACCTTGAATTGAGTCGTTCACGTCCATAATTCGGCATGAACACTATTTTAAGAAGTGTTTTACAAATGCTTTAAACTTGTTTCAAGACTTGAGCACTTGAGTTGAGAAAGAGTATAGTCTAGTTCATTTTCTTTAAAATGATATATGAGAACTAAGTATTCCCAAGAGTAATGTTTTCACATTTAAAAGAGGAGGAAACTGAGATTTCCAAAAGAGTTTTGAGTGGTAGAGTAACATCTCTTTTTAGAGAAAGATTTTGAGTAATAATCTCAAACCACAGAAAGAGCTACGTTTTTAAACATATGAGCTGAGTATATTTTGGGTGTAGTATTGAGCACCGATATGGGGGAGAGTTCATACAACTCACAACCCCCATAAACCATGTAGCCGACGTGGTTAGAAAGGTTCATACTTTTTAGATGATTCTTTAGTGCTTTTTAGCACAGACTAGTGGATCTACTTAGTTGAGAGGTCTTATAGCTTGGCAAAGTATAGGACAGTTTTGGCAGCGTGGGTGAGCCATTATATCATCACATAGCTCATAGTGATGGTTATCGGTTAGACAAACTCCCACAGAGTTATATTATATTTTTATATACACACTGAGTATTATTGTATTTTTCAATACATTGAGTTGCTTTCTACAGTTTTAAAAGCTTTCATATATTACATCTTTTATTGTTGCTTTATATTGAGTTGAGTATCCATTGTTGAACATCCAGAGTCGAGGATCTTATTATTGAGTTGTTCCTTCTTTCACTGAGTTGAATAACTCCTTATTAAGTTGAGTCTTATTTTCTCTGAGCCGTGTTGAACCATGTTTCTTTGAGTTGAGTGAGTTGATAAGTGGTAAGTATGCTTCCTTTTTATCAAGTTCAAGCTTATGTTTATGCTTTAGAATTCCTTCAACATGCTTGTACATTCCACGTACTGAGCAATTTGGCCTGCATCATCTCATGATGCAGATACAGGTATTCAAGGTCATCAACAGGAACTTCGTTGATACCATATGGAGTTTGAGTTAGATATGGTGAGCCTCTTTGCTTCCAGAGGATTTAATTTACTTTCAGTTATATCGGTTTTTAGGATGTCGTAGGTCTTGTCCCGACTTTCATCTTTATCAGTTAGAGGCTTCATAGATAGACAGTAGAATTTGATAAGTTTGTTTCATTTATCTTGTTAAATGTTTTAAAGACTTGAGTTACCTAGTTTTGGCTAGTTGAATATACAATTATATTCTGAGTTAATTATTTGAGTTTCAATGAATTTTGTTATGTTTTAAGCCTTGTATGCTTGACTTAATCTTCTTCTTGTAGTCAGCCAGGATGAGGGTTCGCTTGGAGACCAACAATGGTTCTCGATTGTCGGCCATGTCCAGGGTGTAGGCTCAGGTCATGACAACAAAGTTATTAACTCTCAGAGGATTTTATAAAGAACAAAAAATCGCATCCTTATATGTGAAGGAATGACATTGTTGATGAAGAAATTAGAGATTGGTAAGGGCTTTTTTTTATTGTACCTTTAACAATTTCAGTAGAGAAAACTTGCTTGAATACTCAATTAACGTTTGTTATTTAATCTGTACTAACAAATACTTATATCAATAACTTTGCATAAACATAAACAACAAAGTTTAAAGCATGAACTCAAAAATAACAATTAATAACATAAGCATAAATTAATGACTGTAAAAAACATACCAGGATCTTCAAAAATAGAATGAAACGGCCCATTGAATGCACAATATCCCCTTAAGGAAATTATCCCCCTCTAGTACTCGATGTTTAAAGGAATAGATCCTCTCAAGATAGAACGATTCTATTCTCCAGTGTATTTATACAAAAACAATGGTGTCGGTAAGCAATTCAACAGGAGCAAAGTACACAAATATTTAATTGTCCAGAAGAAAAAGAAGTTCAGAATTTTCGTTGTTTTAAAATGAGAGGAAAGTCCTCTGTTTATAGAAAACAAAGGGTAGTGTCAACAGATGATTATTTTTCTTTATCGGAAAGGTTACAACTCTTTGAAAAAGTTACAACCCTTCGAAAACGTCACAAACTTTCATAAAAGTCACAATTTTTCATAAAAAGTGACAACTCTTCATAAAAGTCACAACTTTTCGTAAAAGTCACAACTTTTCATTAAAGGGGAAGGCTAGTTTTGTTAATGAAATAAATTAAAAGGGAATCTTAGTTTGTGGTGGCGCCACGTACGCGGGCTAGGGTTCTTTTTATATATATATATATATATATTACTTACCAGATACACACTTGAGAAAGTAGTCATAAAATGAATTACTTACAACATGCAAAAAGTAAATAAGCAACAATACAAGTCAACGTTGTTGCTAAAATCTTGCAATCCATTTTTCTATATTATGTTGCTAGATATTGTAGTTGTGTCAATCTCATTGAGAACCTGAGAAATTAATAGGGATAATAAATCTGGTTTTGCACTTTATTTTACTAATTTTCTCTGTCCCAAAATATTTATATGACTTACTTTCTTTTTTAATCAGTTCCAAAAACATGACACATTTATGTATTAATTAATAATTTAACTTTAAAATGTCCATTTTACTCTTTATGAAATGATTTATAGTCACAAAAATATCAATCACTTACTTTAAATCACAAGTTTCAAAAATCTTCCTCTCTTTCTTAAACTCTATGCCAAATCAAACTAACTCATATAATGTCACGACCCAAGGTACCCCCTAGGCGTAACATGACGCATGAGACCCCGAGAGGCCCCATACAAGCTACTTAACATTCTTAACATAGGAAATAGAACATAAGAGATAAAAAAACAACATTTCAAGTCCCAAAAGTTTTATAAATGTAAAGCGGAAGTCTAAACACTTGTCTCGTTAGCCATCTAGTACATAAGAATGAAATTGGGCTAGCCCATACATCATGTCCAAAACTGAAAGTAAGAAAGAAAACTGAAGACAATGAAAATCCATCTTCGAAGCATGAGGACTTACCAAAGCACATAATCCCTCAAATCAACCTCTAGCCATGAAACTAAGAACCCTAACTGGCGGGTCCTACATTTGGGGAAATGTAGGCAAGAGTATGCGGTAGTACAAAATATGTACCAAGTATGACATCCATGCATATAAACATTTAAATCATGCTAAAATTGGATATTTCATGACATGCAATGACCAAGCTAAAACATGATATAAAACGGGTTAGAAGACATAAGTCACAAACCATGGTCAATGCAAGCTAACATATTTAAGTTCTTTAAACATAAGTGAAATACTTCTTGAAGTAACTTTAGTTCATTATTATTGTGGGAAGTAGCCTTAACCGACATAGAGACCATGTGAGCTATAACATGATCTTCCGGTGTCTCCCATACCGAAAAGGGTTGTTCTACTTTCCAAGGTAAGGACCATGAACTTCTAGATATTGTAGATCCACTAGCTAATGTCTATCTAGACAATCATCCTATGGTGGAAGTAAGGGATCATAACGAGATTGCTTCTAGAAACCCGACCTCTACTCACGGGAGAGCTTCCATCTCAATATCCTCTCGGTGCTAAGCATAAATCCCATGGAATAGTAATTTTCTTATTTTTTCTTATTATTCATGAAGGGCACATCATCTTGCCAATCAAATCTAGGTCATAAGTCATCCCCGGAAAGGTATCATTCTATAACCAATCCAAGCTGGGTTTCATTAGGATAGCTTCTTATCTTTGATTAATTTAGGTGAGAAGACCTTTCAACCTTAGAATCCGTACTATGTGAGAACATCTTTCACAATCATACTTTCATGTGTATATGAGAAATCCTTTCAACAACACACCAACAACAACAACATTGATACTTCACTCTCAAAACATCCTTAAAACATTTCCATAAATTTCATAAGAACATTCATAATTCCATAATTCACCTTTCAAGGTTCAAACCCCCACTTTCAATCATCAACATCTAGAAGACATGGGTTATACATGGGCCCATAGAAATTCATCATGATTTCATGTAATTCTATCCATTCATGCTTGATTTCATATAATCTTCTTTCATAATCCAAGACTCACATCATATCATCTTAATTTTGAATAAAATATGGGGATTACATGGGTTCATGGGGAATCACCATAAAATCATGACATTAAATCAATTCATTCATCATAGATCATAAATCAATCAATTAGATCAATAATTAGGAGAACCCATAACATAGAAGAAAACCCTAACTTAATTGGGGAATTCTAACTTTGAAAATAGCAGAATTTGGGAACTCCATGAATGGAAGAAATTCATGGATGAAAATTGTCATACCTCAATGCCAAAAGCATGCCTTCAATGGTGGAACTAGATATTTGCCTTGAAACCCTAGGTGGAACCCTTCTTATTCAAGTTTTCTAGAGAGGGAAATATTTGGGAGAGGAAGAACTTGATCTTCTTTGGTAAATTTAAGATAATGACTTGAATGGGTAAGTTTTGGGGTTAAAATCACTTATATAGGGGTCCTAGGCAAGGGCAAAATGACATAGTATCAAGATAAAATAATTAGGAAAACACTCAACTGCCTTTAACCTATAGATGATGTGAACCTCTAGATGGAGGCCCACACGAGCCGTCTAGAGGTCCACAATCTGTCTGGGCAGTCGTGCTCCCTAGACCAATGGCCAAAAAGTCTAGCCCCCTCCATACGCACACCTTCATGGGCCGTCAAGCCCTTCACAAGTCATCTAGGGGCTCGTGTGAGGAGGCTAGCCTAGATGTGGTTCTGCCTCCCTTTCACGGCCACCATTATTGGTTTTGTGGCTCACCACGAGCCGTCTAAGGGCTCGTGGGAGGGGAGCCCCTCTTGGCCAAACACTGGAAGGCAGCCACGAGCACCACCATGAGATGTCGTGCCCTTCACAGCCCCTCTGTGCTCCATGAAGAGTGACATGGCTCAATTATGGGCTGGTGACCTTCCACTTGGATCCTTTGCTAGACTTCTAAATTTCTGGGGTGCTAAATAATCTCTCCTTTGGGAATATTTGTCCTCAAATGGGATCCTAGATACCACATGAAGAAAAGAACTCTTGCAACCCATCATGCATGCAAGCACATAAATGCACATATTCGAGGAGGAAACATCAACTCCAAGCTAAATCATGTTCAAAACATCATATCATGAAGTCTATAAGCAACTCATACTCAAATGCACATAAACATGTAGAAATCAGTCAAATTGACTCATTTTCTTAAAACTTAAGCTTTTTCTTGAACATGTATAAATGAGGAAATCATGGGAAAATCTAAGACACGTGATACCAAAAGAATAAACCATGAGGAACTTATTACCTCAAGCTAGAGTAGGGGTAGAAGGAAAGAGATGAGGATATCGGGACATCATATCGGCCTCGCCATCCCAAGTAGCACCCCCAACTAACTGATTCCTCCACAACACTTTCACGAAAGCAACTTTTTTATTTCTCAACTTCTTGACTTGCCAGTTTAAGATCTCAACTGGAACTTCTACATAGGAAAGATTCTCATCAAATCCCAAACCTTCTAAGGGAACTATAGATGTCGGATCACCAACACATTTCTTCAATAAGGAGACATGGAAAACTTGATGCACTGATGACAATTCATTTGGCAATACTAGTTCATAAGAAACCTTACCAACAAATCTCAAAATCTAATATGGGCCTACATATCGGGGACTAAGCTTCCCTTTCTTACCAAACATCATTACACCCTTCATGGGTGAGATTTTTAAGTAAACCCAATCATAAACATCAAAATCAATATCTCTTCTTCTTACATCGGTATATGACTTTTGCCGACTTTGAGCCATTTTCAACCTTTCTCTAATGAGTTAAACGTTTTCATGGCCTCATGTACCAATTCGGGACCTATTAGGGAAACTTCACCCACCTCAAACCAACCTATAGGAGATCTACACCTCCTACCATACAATTCCTCAAATGGAGCCATACCAATACTCAAGTGATAACTATTGTTGTATGCAAACTCAATCAAGGGCAAGTGATTATTCCAATTACCCTTGAAATCAATCAGAAAAGCTCTCAACATATCTTCCAAAGTTTGGATAGTACACTTCGCTTGACCATCAGTTTGGGGGTTAAAGGTTGTACTAAGCTTAACACGAGTACCAAGACCCTTTTGGAAAGATTTCTAAAATTGAGATGTGAATTGAGTACCACGATTAGAGATAATGGATAAAGGCACTCCATGCAACTTTACCATTTACCTCAAATACAACTTAGCATAGTCCTTCGCCGAATAGGAAATCTTGACAGGAATGAAATGAGTCGATTTCGTCATTCGATCTATTATAACCCAAATCGAGTCATGTCATCACCGTGTGCACAGAAAACCAACGATGAAGTGCATATTCACATCTTCCCACTTCCAAGTAGGAATGCTAATATCTTAAGATAAACCTCCTAGTTTCTTATGCTCAACTTTCACTTGTTGACAATTAGGAAACTTAGCCACAAATTTTGCAATATCCTTCTTCATCCCATTCCACCAATAGATATCCAACAAATTACGATACATCTTTGTGGTTTTCGGGTGAATGGAATACCAAGAACTATTGGCTTCTGACAAGATTTATTCCCTCAAGTCATCAACATTAGGAACACACAACTGACCTCTATATCTAAGCACTCCATCTCCCCTTTGGGAGAAAGCCTCAACGGATTTTTTAAGCATCGTTTCCTTCAATTCAGCCAAAGTTGGATCAAGACCTTGCTTGGCTTTCACATCCGCCACAAAAGACGATTCTGGACCATTGTGGACCATAACGCCACCCTTGGTGGATTTCACTAATTGAACACTCAACCGGGCCAACCTATGAACATCTCGAACCAACTCCTTCTTATCTTCTTTGATATGAGCAACACTACGCATAGACAATCGACTAAGAGCATCCGCCACCACATTCGCTTTACCAGAGTGATAGAGAAAAATCATAGCATAGTTCTTTAATAACTCAAGCCACCTTCTTTGGCAAAGATTTTGGATCCTTCTAATTAAACATATATTGTAAACTCTTATGGTCGGTGAAAATATCGACATGAACACCATACAAATAGTGCCTCCAAATCTTTAAGGTGAAAACAACTGATGCTAGTTCAAGGTCATAGGTAGGTTAATTCTTTTCATGAACCTTAAGTTTCTTTGAAGCATAGGCATAACTTTCCTATTTTACATAAGTACACATCCTAGCCCAATTCTTGAGGCGTCACAATAAACAACAAAACCATCACTCCCTTCCGGTAAGGTCAACACCGGAGCGAACGTCAATCTATCCTTCAATTTCAAAAAACTCTTCTCACATGTTTTGGACCTTATATAATTAGCCTTCTTTTGAGTCAATGCTGTCAATGGAGAGGCAATTGAAGAAAACCCCTCATCAAACCTTTTGTAATAACCAGCTAAACCCAAGAAACTTCTAATATCTGAAGGAGATAGAGGTCTAGGCCAACTCTTGACCACATCCGTCTTCTTAGGATCTACCTCAATACCCTTACTTTAAATAATGTGACCAAGAAAAGCTACGGACCTTAACCAAAAATCACATTTGCTAAACTTTGCAAAGAGTTGTTGGTCCTTGAGAACTTGCAACACAATCCTCAAATGATTGATGTGATCATCCTCACTTCTCAAATAAATCAATATATCATCAATGAACACAATCACAAACATGTCAAGGTATTGTCTAAATACCCTATTCATCAAATCCATACAAGAGGATGGAGCATTAGGCAAACCAAAAAACATCACCAAAAACTCAAAATGACCATATCTGGTTCTAAAAGTCATTTTTGGAATATCTTTTTCATTCACCCTCAATTGGTGATAACCCAACCGAAGGTCAATCTTAGAGAAGTAGCTCACTCCTTGAAGTTGGTCAAACAAATCATTTATCCTTGGGAGAGGATACTTATTCTTAATGGTAACCTTATTCAACTGCTGATAGTTTATACACATATGAAGCGAACCAATCTTTTTTCTAACAAACAAGACTGGAGCACCCCATGGAGAGATACTCGATCGGATGAAACCCTTATCCAACAAATCTTTGAATTGTTCTTTCAACTCCTTTAGTTTTGCCAGAGTCATTCGGTAAGGAGGAATAGAAATAGGTTGTGTATCTGAAAAGAGGTCAATACTGAAGTTTATTTCCCTTTTGGGAGGAATACTGGGTAAATCTGGGAAAACTTCTGGAAACTCATTAACAATGGGCCCCGACTCAAGGGTAGGGGTTTTAGAACCCACTTCTGTCACCCTAACTAAATGGTATATGCAACCCTTAGAAACCATCTTTCTAGCTTTAAGACAAGAGAGAAACTGACCCTTAGGCATAAAATTTCCCTATTTCCACTCTAAGACAGGCTCATTCGGGAATTGAAACTTGTCTACACGAGTTCTATAATCAACAGAAGCATAACATGAGTGCAGCCAATCAATACCAAGGATAACATCAAAATCTAGCATATCAAGCTCTATCAAGTCAACAAAAGTAACTTTATGGGACAGGGAGACGTGACATTTTTATAGACCCTCTTAGCCACAATAGAATCACCAATAGGAGTAGAGACAGAAAAAGGATCTAACAACACATGTGAAAGAACATCAAACCTCATAGCCACCTATGGCATCACAAAAGATAAGGTAGCATCGGGATCAAGTAAAGCATAAACATCAAGTTGGAAGACTTTCAACAAACTAGTAACCACATCCGGAGAACCCTCTTGTTCACCGCGATTCTGAAGTGCAAAGAATCAGTTTTGATTAGGAGCATTGAAACCCAAACCACTAGGAGGATCTTGCTTGGCCTCTCTTCCTTTAGCCGAAAGCATTGGACATCCCTCATCTTATGACCACTTTTACCACAACCGAAGCAACCATCCGTGCCGACTAGGCACTTACCCTCGTGCTTATTTCCACACCTAGAAAAAGTAGAAAATCTAGGATGACCATATCCATCGGACCTCGCATGAGAGAAATTACCATCACCAATTTATCCCTCTTTGTCTCCCTAGACGTTTCCTTAAGTTTCTCCTCTTCGACCTGTTGAGCATGAACCATGAGACAAGAAATGTCTATCTCATTAACAAGCATATCGGTACGACATTATTTAACCACCATTTTGGACACACCCGAAATGAACTTACTCATCCTTGACCTAGGATCGGCAACCATTGTAGGAGCATATTTAGAAAATTGTGTGAACTTCAAAGCATATTCCTTCACACTCCTACTTCCTTGACAAAGGTTGATGAACTCAAGAACCTTTTCCTCCCTCATCTCAAGGGGAAATAACATATGAAGGAAAGCAACCTTAAACTTCTCCCAATCGAGAGGACCCACATCTTTCGGTCTCCCTTCTTTCCATTAATTAAACCAAATTTGAGCAACATCCTTGCATTAATAAGCGGCAACTCCACCTTTTCCAGCGGCGTCACTCCCATAATCATCAATACTTTGTAAACCTCATCAATGAACTCTTGAGGGTCTTCCTCAACCTTAGAACAATGAAACTCCATAGGATTCATTCTAGTAAAGTCCCTCACTCTATATTCCACTGTACCCACATTTGGGTTCACGAGGACCACAACCTCCCTATTGGCTTGGGTCGTCATAGCTTGAGCCAATACTTGAAAATCAGTCCTCAACTCCGCATTAGTCACTTACTCGGCCAAAGGGTCGACCGGAGCTTGAGGAGCTTTTTGTTCCACATTCACCCTCACATTATTTCTAGAATAAGCTCTTCGAGTAGCCATATCCTTTAGAGAATTGGATAAAGATTAGGAGAGACACCTTATAGAGTTAAAGTCTATCGCACGACTTTTAGAGTCATGAAGAAGTGAAGTTTCTTAAACATCTTGTAGCCTCTCATTCAAAAATGTGGCGCGCTTGAAACTAGTATCATTGTGATAATTGAGGGATTATATGTCATACTGACATTTGATTGATTGAGATGCATCATCATCACTTATTTTATTGATATTATATTGTGCACATGCATTGACATGATATTGAGCAAGAGTAAGAATCTGACACATGGAGATCTTCCTTGTTGGGATCGTTTTATGATTATAAGTTGGGCACGTAGAGATTGTCTATGCTGGGGATGGTTTGATTTTATGATAGTGCATTGATATCATCCGCACAGATACGTGGAGATTGTCTGTGTTAGTATATGGACCCCATGGGTCACAAACTTTCGATAATTTTTCAAGAAGTATCGTCCATATAAGGTTGAGAGATTACTTGTATTTTGAAGCATATCATCTCATGATTTCGCATTGCATCTCGTCATATCCTTCATTCTTGTATGGTTTTGTGCTTAATTGGTGTTTGGACATTACGTGGCATTTGATTATCCATATTTGGTGCAACTTGATTGAAATGTATAATGTTGACTTGTAAAATTAAAGAATAATTTCTTATATACTCTTGTCACTAATTTTTTGTTGTTAGTCTATGAGACATATTGAGTACATGTGGTTACTTACTCATACTACACTTGTTGCACACTTTTGTGGTACAAATTTGATTCAAAATACGAGCACATCTCGTGGAGCAATCTGAGTCCGAACATTGACTATCTTGGAGTTTTGGTGGGTTGTTTGACTATTTTTCGGCCCACACCTCCTTCTATCTCATTATTTATTTTGTTGTTTATTATTCAAACATGATATTTACATTTAGACTTGTCATTTTAGTTTTACACTTGCACATTATTTTTGAAACTCTTATATTTATGACATCAAATCTTGAGTGATATTTAGCTTTCTGCATTTCATACTTATGAAAGACATAGTGTTTGAAAAACCACGTGTCACTTATCATTCTACTTTATGTGGTTAGTTAAATTAGTAAAACTAGTGGATTGGTGTCACACCCCGAGCCTACATCCTGGATGTGGCCGGCACTCGAGAATCATTATTGGTCGCCAAGCAAACCCTTGGTCTGGCTATCTATCTAGCGGAAAACTGACTCAAGCATTTAAAGGATTAAAATAGAAGTAAATCATCAAAATTGATACTGTCTGAACAATACTCAATGCAATAGTAATAGTTTGCAAAACATCTCAAAGGAAAAGAGAGTATTGAGAGACTCTTCAAATCTATCTATCTATCTATGAAGCCTCTATAGTTCAATATGGATGTTGGGACAAGACCCACGACACCCTAAAATAACTAAAATGAAAAGAAAAGTGGAGTCCTCCAAAACACAAGGAGGCTTACCAAAAGCTAACAGGAGTGCAAAGTGATCTCAAAGAAGCGCTTTTTGATGATCCTAATCACCTGTATTTGTATCATAACAGATGTACGTTGAATGATATTAGTACATTGAATGCACGAGTATGTAATATAGCTGAAGCAAAACAACTAAAGAAACGACTGTAATAGAAAAATATATATACAAGATGAATGTAAAGAAATCAAAGAACTAAATCATTTAAGACTTTACAAGTACCTATTCATCTTTGAAACTCAACATAATAAGTGATATAGTAAAAATACACTTTAATTATATTTTGGAGATTCTCTAACCGACAACCATCACTATGAGCTACATGATGATACAACATCTCCCCCACGCTACCAGAACTATCATATACTGTGCCAGGGTATATAACCTCTCAACTAAGTGGATCCACTAAGTAATAAGGATTCTATCAATCCCCGAGCCTACACCTTGGGCGGGCCTGGCACTCGAAAACCATTGTTGGCCCCAAGTGAACCCTTGGCCTGGCTTACTTAGCTTAGCGGAAGACTTAAGCATAAGAAAATATAACTCATGCATAACTTAAGAAATAATAGTTTAGCCAAAATGGCAACTCAGTCTTTAAACAACATCTGAATGATAATATAAAGACAATTGAACTACTAATTGTCTATATATGAAGCCTCTAATAACTGAGATGGATGTTGGGACAAACCCCACAACATCCTAATAAAGGAAATACTAAAACCAATAAAGGAGTCCTCCGAAATGCAATGAGGCTCACCAACAGACTCTGAACTGCTCACTGGATCAACGATGCGTCGGAATGCCGATCCTAGTTACCTGCGTCTACATCATAATACGATGCAGGCTAACTGGCATCAGTACATTGAATGTACGAGTATGTGAGTTGGAAAGCTAAAACAACAAAGGCTTGAAAAAGAATATGAAAGAAATCAAAGAACTTACCTAGCTCAACTCAACTCAACATAACTGAACTCATTTCAATATAAAGCAATTTAAAACAAGTGCAATATAAGAAAAGTTGTTTAAAAACGTGATGTCAACCCTGTGTGTAAGCAAAGATACATATAACTCTGAGATGTATGTAAAAATACAATAAACTGATGTATATAAAAACAATAACTTTTATGGTAGTTTCTCTAACCGACAACCATCACATAAGAGCTATAGTGATGATACAACGATCCACCTCACGCTGCCAGCGCATCCTATACCCGGCCAAAGGTATAGAACCTGAAATACTAAGTGGATCCACTAGTCTATTGTGAAAAGGGTTCATCTAAAAAGTATTACCCTTTCCTACCCATGGTGGCTACATAGTTTTATGGAGACGTGAGTTATCTGACCTTATGCTCGCCCCCAATTCGGTGCTCAATACTACTCCCAAAATATACTAGCTCTTTATGTTTTAAAAATATACTTCTTTCTGTGATTTGAGATTAGTGCTCAAAAACTTAGCTCAAAGTCTATCTTGGAAATCTCAGTTTCCCTTCTTGCTTCATTTAGAAAGTTATTTCTCTTTTCTGAAAACTAGCCCGAAGGCTCTTTGGAAATCTCAGTTTCCATTCTTATTTAAAATGTGAAAACATTTTTATATCTCTTTGGGAATACATAGTCTCCATATACTTCTTTGAAGAAAATAACTTCAAATTTACTTCTTTACTGAACTCAAAACTTAAGTCTTAAAACAAAGTTAAAACATTTGTAAAAGACTTTTGAAAAGACTCAGAAAACTTCCTAGACTTGGCTCTTGACTTTCCTTGAATATGAATTTATGGATTCAAGGCAATGATTCATGCTTATGGATGATTTCTAGATGTTTCGAAGTCATTCTGAGTAGTCAGAATGAATGGAAAGTGTTAAGACACCTTAGAATAACTTAAATAGGCTGAACGATGAAAAACTGGTGAATAACGATGATTCGGGCGCATCCCTGGCGCGGCCCTGGCGCTCCGCGCCAGGCCCCATTTTACTGGGGCTCTTTTTGGGGGAGCCGCCCTAACCTCCTGGCGCTATGGTGGGCTCTTTATGATCATTTGAAGTTGACAAAAAATTCACTTTGACTTACCTGAAATTTTCCAGATTTCCTTATACTTTTCAAAAATGACTATTTCCAGATTTCAAACTTCTTTCTAGTTCTTTTCTAGTTGCGAAGTGTTACAACATCTCCTCCTTGGGAACATTTGTCCTCGAATGAGATTACTCTTACTAGGCTTAGGGTGCAACATCAAACTCAACACCCAACAAGCAAATGCAAACAAAACAACATGCTCATTCATAATTTAAAGAACACTAAGAAGAGAATTAGTACCTTGGTCTGCATTTTCCTCGAACTCAAAGAGATGTGGATATCTTTTCTTCATATCCTCTTCAGCTTCCCAAGTAGCTTCTTCAATAAATTGGTTCCTCCAAAGGACTTTTACTGATGCTACTTCTTTAGTCCTCAGCTTGCGAACTTGGCGATCTAGAATCTGAACCAGAATCTTTTCATAAGATAAGCTATCCTTGATCCCAATATTTTCAGTTGGTATGATCAATGAAGGATCACCCATACACTTATTCAACATGGAGATGTAAAATACCGAATGAACTGCTGCTAATTCCTGTGGTAGCTCTAACTCATAAGCTACATTGCCAATCCTTATGGCTATGCGATAAGGTCCAATATATCGAGGACTAAGTTTTCCCTTCTTACCAAACCTCATAACACCCTTCATGGGTGAAACTTTCAAATATACCCAATCATCTACTTCGAACTCTAACGCCCTTCTCCTAACATCAGTGTAGGATATTTGACGACTCTGTGCCATTTTCAACCTCTCTTGAATCACTTTCACCTTCACCATAGCTTGGTGAACTAAATATGGTCCTATCAACCTTGCTTCACCAACTTCAAACCATCCAATAGGAGATCTGCATCTTCTCCCATAAAGAGATTCATAAGGAGCCATTTGGATGCTAGAGTGATAACTGTTGTTGTAAGCAAACTCAATGAGAGGTAGGTGATCATCCTAATTCCCTTTCAAATCAATCACGCAAGCCCTCAATATATCTTCTAAAGTCTGAATAGTGTGCTCTGTTTTCCCATCTATTTGAGGATGAAAGACAGTACTTAAATTCACCTTCGAACCAAAACTTTTCTGAAAAGATTTCCAGAACTGTGCAGTAAATTGTGCACCTCTATCTGAAATAATGGAGATTGGGACTTCATGAAGTCTTACCACTTCTTGAATATATAACATGGAATAATCTTCTGCTGAATGGGTAGTCTTTACAGGCAAAAAGTGGGTTGATTTTGTCATTCTGTCGACAATCATCCTAATAGAATCATGTTGTCTACGAGACCTTGGCAAACCTGTGATGAAATCCATATTAATTATCTTCCACTTCCATTATGGAAGTTTTGTATTTTGAGCCAAACCACCGGGCCTTTGATGCTCAATTTTCACTTGCTGGCAATTTGGACACTTAGCAACAAATTCAGCAATGCCCTTCTTCATGCTATTCCACCAATAAAATTCTCTCAAGTCATGATACATCTTTATGGAACCCGGATGAATGGAATATCTAGAGCTATGAGCCTTCATGATCCTCTCTTGGAGTCCATCCACCATAGGTACACACAATCTACCTTGATATCGCAATACATCATCTCCCCCTTGTTCAAAAGCTAATACCCTTTGCTTATGAACATTTGCCTTCAATTCAAGCAAAATGGGATCTTGGTCTTGTTTTTCTTTAACTTCTGACACTAGTGATGATTGAGCCCCATTCGTCACCACTATTCCTCCTTCTGTGGAATCCATAAGTAAGACTCTCAAGCGACTCATGTCATAGTCCTTGAGTAGCTCTAACCACCTCTTTTGTCTGAGATTAAGCTCTTTCTGAGTGAACACATATTGAAGGCTCTTGTGATCAGTGAATATATCAGCATGAACACCATACAAGGAATGACACCATATCTTCAAAGCGAACACTACAGCAACCAACTCTAAGTCATGGGTTGGGTAGTTCTTCTCATGAACTTTCAACTGTCTGGAGGCATAAGCTATAAGTTTTCCATTCTGCATTAAGACACAACCCAAACCAACTCTAGATGCATCACAATACACCACAAAACCTTGAGTACGTTTTGGTAAAGTCAAAACTGGGGCAGTAGTCAATTTTCTCTTCAATTCCTGAAAGCTTTTCTCATAAGCTTCAGACCATTGAAATTTCACTATCTTCTGAGTCAACTTCGTCAAAGAAGACGAAATGGATGAGAACCCCTCTACAAACCTTCTATAATATCCAGCCAAGCCCAAGAAACTCCTAATGTCAGTTGGAGATGTGGGTCTAGGCCAATTCTGTACTGCCTTAATTTTCTGAGTATCAATTTTAATTCCCTCTCCAGACACAATATGGCCTAACAATGCCACAGACTCAAGCCAAAATTCACACTTAGAGAACTTGGCATACAATTCTCTATCTTTCAAAGTCTGAAGAACTATTCTGAGGTGACTAGCATGATCTTCTTCATTCCTTGAATAGATTAGTATGTCATCAATAAAGATGATAACAAACATATCTAAATAAGGTTTGAAGACTCTGTTCATAAGATCCATGAACGCTGCTGGTGCATTTGTCAAACCAAAGGACATGACTAAAAACTCAAAATGACCATATCTAGTTCTGAAAGCTGTCTCTGGAACATTACGTTCCCTTACTCTTAACTGATGGTAACCTGATCTGAGGTCTATTTTCGAGAAACAAGTGGCACCCTGAAGCTGATCGAAAAGATCATCAATTCTCAAAAAATGATACTTATTCTTAATGGTAACCTTGTTCAACTGATGGTAGTCTATACACATCCTAAGAGAATCATCTTTCTTTCTCACAAACAAGGCTGGAGCGCCCCAAGGTGAGACACTTGTCGAATGAAGCCCTTATCTAACAGATCCTTTAACTACTCTTTCAACTCTTTCAACTCTACTGGTGCCTTTCTGTATGGCGGAATAGATATAGGACCAGCATCTAGAAAAAGATCTATACCGAAGTCTGTCTCTTTCTCAGGAGGGACTCCGGGAAGATCATCTGAAAACACTTCTGGGAACTCTTTTACTACTGGAACTGACTGAATATGAGGTACATCAACACTTGAGTCATTAACTCAGACTAAGTGATAGACACACCCCTTATAAACTAACTTTCTTGCCTTAAGGTACGAAATGAAATGACCCTTAGGCACTGCTGAACTACCTTTCCACTCTAAGATTGGCTCATTTAGAAATTGAAACTTGACTACTCGAGTTCTACAATCAACTGAGGCATAACAAGCATGAAGCCAATCCATACCAAGAATGATATCAAAATCTACCATGTCTAACTTAATTAAATCAGCGACGGTACTCTTGTGATTGACGGATATGAGACAATCACGATAGACTCTCTCTGCTAGAATAGACTCACCAACAGGCATAGATATACTGAATGGTTCACTAAGTTGCTCAGGAATAACATCAAAGTTCATAGAAACATATGGAGTTACAAAAGATAAACTCGCTCCTGGATCTAGCAAGGCATAAACAGTAAAGTCAAAGACTTGAATCATACCAGTGACAACATCTGGTGAATCCTCTTGCTGTTGGCGACTGTTGATAGCATACAAGAGGTTTGTTTCTCCGCCAGTACCGGAAGTATCCCCTCTAGGTGCAACTCTATCTGGTGGAGCAACTGAAGAAGACTGGGCTCTGTTGCCCTCATTACCATTTCCCTTCTTGCTCTTTGGACACTCTCGCATGAAATGCCCAGTCTGGCCACACTTGAAACAACCAGTGGAGCCCTCACGACACACACCTGAATGGTTCCTATCACACTTGGCACAGGCAGGAGGCTTACTACCCCCATCCGCCACACTGCCCTGAGAATAGACATGCTTAGCTCTAGAATTCTGACCATAATACTCACCATTGTTCTTAGGTGCAGGTGCACTACCAGATGATGGAGCATGTCCTTTCTGTTTCTGTTGGAAAGATGACCGGTTGGCATTATTCTTCTGCTGCCAGGACTCGTTCCCTGTCTTATCCCTCTTGCTCTTGAACTCATCTATATCTCAGCTTCTCTTCCTCTACCTGTTGCACATAGACCATCAACCTTGAAATGTCCATGTCCCTAATAAGTATTTCTTCCCGACCCTCTTTGCTTGATAGACGGGACAAACCAGAAACAAACAGACTCATCCTATTCCTCATGTCCGCAACCATTTCCGGAGCATAGCGAGACAATTGGGTGAACTTCAACCCATATTCATGTACACTTAGATAATCCTTCTTAAGTGTTAGAAATTCCCATACCTTAGCCTCTTTCAATTCTCTGGGAAAGAAATACCCCAAAAAAGCCTCTTCAAAACATGCCCAACTCGCAGATGGTAAATCCTCAGCTCTACCCCCTTTCCACTGATCAAACCAAGTCCTAGAAACATTTTTCATCTAATATGCAGCTAGCTCAATTCTCACAGTATCTGTAACTTGCATAACCTCAAATACCTTCTTCAATTCATCAACAAAGTTCTCTGGGTCCTCAGAAGTGCTTGAACCGGTGAAACTTGGAGGGTTCATCCTCAAGAACTCACGAATCCTTGAAGTGTCAGCTTCTTCTTGCCGAGCTCCTCTCTGCTGCCCAGCTTGGTTAGTCACAACTTGACTGAGCATCCTTATAGCCTTTTTTACTCAGCATTTGTAACTTGTCCTTGCGATTTCACTTCAGGTGCATTGGGTAACTCTTGCTCCTCAACATTATGGCTAGCAGGACATCCTCTGACAGCTATTCATGGAGGCATGATTATCTGAAAACACGCGCAAGCATGAATTAGAGGGAAACTTTTTAGAGATAAACTCTGACGCACGAAATGAGGGTGAAAAAAGTGAAGAAATTCCTAAATGTTGCAGCCTCCTAATTATAGATGTGACGCACTTCACACCGATAACCAGGACTCTACAGACACGGCTTCATAGACTCCCTAGGACTCTTGAACTCTGTGCTCTGATACCAAGTTTGTCATGCCCTGATGCTACACCCTGGGTGGGACTCCACTCGAAGACCATTGCTGGCACCAAGCGAATCCTTGGCCTGGCTTACTTAACTTAGCGGAAGACTTAAGCATAAGAAAATATAACTCATGCATAACTTAAGAAATAATAGTTTAGCCAAAATGACAACTCAGTCTTTAAACAACATCTGAATGATAATGTAAAGACAACTGAACTACTAATTGTCTATATATGAAGCCTCTAATAACTGAGATGGATGTTGGGACAAACCCCACAACATCCTAATAAAGGAAATACTGAAAGCAATAAAGGAGTCCTCCAGAATGCAAGGAGGCTAACCAATAGACTCTGAACTGCTCACTGGATCAACGATGCGCCGGAATGCCAATCCTAGTTACATGCGTCTGCATCATAATACGATGCAGGCCAACTGGCATCAGTACATTGAATGTACGAGTATGCGAGTTGGAAAGCTAAAACAACAAAGGCTTGAAAAGGAATATGAAAGAAACTGAAGAACTTACCTGGCTTGACTCAACTCAACACAACTGAACTCATTTCAATATAAAGCAATTTTAAACAAGTGCAATATAAACAAAAGTTGTTTAAAAAACATGATGTTAACCCTATGTGTAAGCAAAGATACATATGACTCTGAGAAGTATGTAAAAATACAATAAATTGATGTATATAAAAATAGAATAACTTCTGTGGTAGTTTCTCTAACCGACAACCATCTCATAGGAGCTACAGTGATGATACAACGATCTACCTTACGCTGCCAGTGCATCCTATACCCGGCCAAAGGTATAGGACCTGAACTACTAAGTGGATCCACTAGTCTATTGTGAAAAGGGTTCATCTAAAAAGTATGACCCTTTCCTACCCATGGTGGCTACATGATTTTGTGGAGACATGAGTTATGTGAACTCATGCTCACCCCCAATTCGGTGCTCAATACTACTCCCAAAATATACTAGCTCTTTATATTTTAAAAACATACTTCTTTCTGTGATTTGAGATTAGTGCTCAAAAACTTAGCTCAAAGACTATCTTGGAAATCTCAGTTTCCCTTCTTGCTTCATTTAGGAAGTTATTTCTCTTTTCTGATAACTATCCCGAAGGCTCTTTAGAAATCTCAATTTCCGTTTTTATTTAAAATGTGAAAACATTTTTATATCTCTTTGGGAATACATAGTCCCCATATACTTCTTTGAAGAAAATGACTTCAATTTTACTTCTTTACTGAACTCAAAACTTAAGTCTTAAAACAAAGTTAAAACATTTGTAAAAGACTTTTGAAAAGACTCTGAAAACATCCTAGATTTGGCTCTTAACTTTCCTTGAATTTGAATGTGACACCCCGACTTTCGAAAATGTCTAAATTAACTCGTATCTTTGTGGAAAGACAGGGAGGGTGAGTAATAAATTAAAAATAATGTGGTATGTCATATTTTAAGTGTTCAAGGGTTGTATCTAAAGTTTTGAAGTTAAGTAAGTGGCAAAAAAAAAGTTGGCAAAAGTTATCGTAAGTTCCTTTTTAAAGATTTCTCTAAAATTTGGGTCAAATGTCTTGGATGTTTTCTCCCAATATATAAAGAGTTAGAAGGCCTATGACCCATTAAATCGAAGGCCTACGAGTCTAGTTTGCAACGCAAAAAAAACCCCGTATCAAACCGACATCAGAGTAAAAGGTTATGAGGATTTTACTAGGGACTGCCGAGGCAGAATCCGGGTCGGGTAAAAAATATGGTATGCCGGCTTATTTAACGTTTTAAGCCATGAAAACATTTCATTTCAGTTCCAAAACTAGAGAGAAAGATTAGAGAGGGTTCCTATGGAGTTCTAGAATGATGAAGGTTAGTTTTTGATGATTTCTACCATTAAACATTGCCCCCGTGCATAGAAATGTAATTCCTACACGTGGCAATCATTTTTCCCTTCTATTAGCTGCGTTTGGAGCTGGTTTTTTAAGATATAAATTTGTAGTTATTGATGTTTCTTCAAAGTTTACACTTGGTTAACAAAGGTAATCATCTCGTGACCCTTTTCTGGTTGTTTTTATGAATTTTTACAGACGTTTCGACAAGTTGGGGCAATATGGCAAATCTATCGATTTAAGATTAATTATGAACTGTTTATAGGTGCGTACCAGCTGTGTATATGTAGTGTTTGTGAATCTTAGGACATAAGGAACAACTTTCGTGAAGGAACTGCAGTCTTTCGAGCGTTCATTGGAAAGGTATGTTAAGGCTATTCCCTACTTATGGCATGTTTCCTTAAAGCTTAGGAGCAATGTAATTGGGTTGTTATCCTTGTTACACTTGTAGCCATTATTGTTGATTATTGGTTGCTCGAGTTGATATAATCCTCCCTTGTTGAGATTCTTATTCAGTTAGTAGTGTCCCTATGTTGGACACAACTTAGAGGCTATTTGTATAGGTTGCTTACAACTAAATTGCTCGCTTTTAGCGATTCGATTGTTATTGTTGCCCTTGGGGATATTGTGGTTAGCTGCAGGAATGTGATCTCTTCCTAGAAGGGCAATGTTCTGCATACAGGGCTATATGGATGCCTAAAAGGGCAATGAGTTGCCTACAGGGCTATATTGACGCCTAAGAAGGCTATGTGCTTCCTACAGGGCCATGTTGTTGCCTAAGAGGGCTATGAGTTGCCTATAGGCTATGTTGATGCCTAAAAGGGCTATGTGCTGCCTACGGGGCTATATTAATGCCTAAGAGGGCTATGTGACTACCTACGGGGATAGGGGACTATCGATAGAGGTATATAGGCTGATTGGCACCTTCCGGGCTTATGGAGGCCTCAGTCGGTGGTCTTGTGTGATGTATGTACCTGCCGAGCTTATGGGGGCTTGGTTAGATATTTGTTTTATTATTATTTATAATTTTAGATTTAGGAGCATGTCAATACACTTATCTTATCCTTTATTTATTTATGAGATTATTCCAGTATATCAGGATACATCCTCATAGTCTATTGCCTTTAATACTCTATACATTATTTTGTACTGACGCCCCATTGCCTTGGGGGCGCTGAATGCAGGTCCTGCCAGACGACCGAGTAGACCTCCTCAGCAGCAGGATTGACTTTTATCCGGTTGGCTAGCCCTTTTCCTCTGGAGCTGCCAGAGTTGGAAGGTTTGTTACCTTTTGTTGTATATATCTTTATGGGTAGGTTGGGGCCCTGTCCCGCTATTCTTTAATACTCTTAGAGGCTTGCAGACTAGTGTGTGGGGTGTATAGCTACATTAGGGCCATACTGGCCTATGTTGTTGGTTTGCTGAAGCTTGTGAGTTGTTTGATGTATTATATTGATATATACCTGGTTTAGTTTTGGTATAGATATCCTGGTGGCCTCAACGGCCCAATTAGGACTTCGGTACTAGTTTACTATTTATTTATATGATCTTCTGGGAGTAGCTGTTTCTTTTATAGATCAATTGACAGGGGCCTTGCCGGCCGAGGACTTAGTTTTAAGCAAAGATGTACTTGTTTTTTTCTTGATTGCGTGTGGATGCCATGCACTAGTGGCAAATGGTTCAGCAGGGTTAGCTCGAGCCTGAGTTTTGGCATTAGGAGCCAGTTGCGCCCCTCGAGTTTGGAGCGTGACAAACTTGGTATCAGAGCAACATCGTATCTTAGGGAGTCTGCAACCCATGTCTAGTAGAGTCTTGTTTATAAATCTATTGTGCACCACATCCGATAAGAAAGAAGCTACCGGGCATGTTAGAATGACTATCCTTGTTTTGCTCACCTCGTGCTATAGAGCGGTGTCTTAAGGGTTGAGGTTTCTGGCTTATAATTGATACTTGTATGCAGATAGAGATGACCTTGCAGCGAGGGTACCGTCAAGGTACCACAGGTGGAGGTAGCCCATTGTGAGACCCAGGGGGAGACATCTTCTCAGCCCCCTATAGCTTCTCCACCACTTCAGGACCCTCCGAGGGCAACAGGACTTCCGGCTCCACCAGCAGTACCACCTCTAGTTCCTCTGATTTCATTTGATCAGGATTTCAACAGTGCAATATGTATGTTAGCACAGTTAGTAGCTACATAGTGCCAACGAGTTACGTCAGATATTGCCGGACCTTCTGAAGGGCCCAAAAGTTCGATAGTTCGTAAATTTCTTGCCTTGAATTCTCCACTGTTTTTAGGGACAGATCGCAGAGAAGACCCTTAGCACTTTATTGATCAGCTTCAAAGGATCTTTAGAGTCATGCATGTCTCAGCGACTGAGTCAGTTGAGTTAGCAGCATTTCAATTGCGTGATGTTGCAGTATTGTGGTACGAGAGTTGGGAGAGATCTAAGGGAAAAGATGCATCCCTACCCACTTAGGATAGCTTTACAGAACCTTTCATAGATTACTATTTACCTCGAGAGATTAGGGATAGCCGGGTGGATCAGTTTCTGAACCTCCGACAGGGCAGCATGAGTGTCCGAGAGTAGGGGCTGAGATTTAATTCATTGGCTAGATATGCAGCAACATTTGTTGATACGATGCATGATAGGGTGCTTAGATTTGTGGGAGGGCTCGACTTAGACTATATCGATGCTTGTTCTACCACTGCACTAAATGATAATATGGATATCTAGCGAATTCAGGCATTTGCACAAAGCATAGAGGATCGCGGACATTTACAGTATATGAGTGAGAGGGTCGAGAGAGAGAGAGACAAAAGAGGGCTAGGCCCGCTGGTTCGAAGGGAGATTTTTAGGGTGGACCCAGACCCTGATATTCTATTAGGTCACCTAGACCTTCACCACAACAGTTCCAGGGTAGTAGATTTGATCATCAGGAACAGTCAGGCCTAGGTGAGGGTTGACGAGCATCAGGCTCACAATAGCAGAGGGGTTCAGGCCAGGCTAGGACATCCCTGCCGTGTTGTGCTACTGTGGTAGGATGAATTTCAGAAGGTGAAGACAGGATTCCACATGTTGTTATTCTTGTGTACAAGAGGGTCATCGGTGGAGAAACTGCCCTACCATAGGTCAAGGTGGTATAGGTTAGTCGACCAGGTCAGCAGTAGGTTCCTCTTCATCAGCACAGTCTACAGGGAGTGGACCCCAGACTTCAGCACGTAGAGGTAGAGGCAGAAGAAGAGAGGGAGCATCTATTTATGGTAGTGGACAGAACCGTACATATTCATTAACTAGCTGACAGGACTTAGAATCATCACCAGATGTTGTTATAGGTACATTGATTGTTTGCTCCCATTGTATTTATACTTTGATAGATCCTGGATCTACTTTGTCTTATGTTACTCCATTTATTGCGGGGAAGTTATGTATAGTAGTAGAGTCATTAGATCGACCCTTTATTGTATCTTCACCTATTGGTGAGTCTATTGTTGCCAGGAGGGTCTATCAAGGTTGCACGATATAAATTGTCGACCGTCAGACCTCTGTAGATCTCGTAGAGTTAGAGATGGTTGATTTTGATGTCATTATGGGTATGGACTAGTTAGCATCTTGTTATGCTAATGTTGAGTGTCGGACAAATATTGTTAGATTCCACTTTCCATGAGAGGCAGTTTGGGAATGGAAAGGCGATACAGCAACGCCGAAAGGTAGGTTTATTTCCTATCTTAAGGCGAGGAGGATGATTATGTAACACCCCTCAAAATGAAGTAAGATAAAGTAGAGCCTCACATGGGTTTTATGCATTAATAACTTGTTAAAATAATGAAGAATAGCCTTTTTAGTTAGTTTTAAAGAGTTTGGAAGTCAAACGTCAAGGGACGACCAAGACGTTCAAAAACTAGTATTTTATGTGTTGGTGTGTTCTAGTATGTTGTTCATGTTTTTATGTGTTGTTTGGAGTCTAAAATCAGTGGAGGTTACCCTAGTGTCTTAATAAATGTTTTTAGGGTCAAAACGTTTGAACACGACGCCCTGAAACCACCCTAAGGGTCCCCGAGGAGGACCCCAACCCTTGGCCAAACAGGCTGCCAAGGCAGCTTGCAAGTTGTGCTTGGAGGGAGCATGTCCGAGTCGCGGACTAGCTCCACCGAGGGCCAAAAAGTGTCTTCGCGTTGCGGACATGTCGCGGACTCTATTGTCTCAAATTTTAATTTATGAAACTTGCGGGAACACCTCTGCGTCGCGAACTTGATCCTCGACGAAATCTGCAAAAATAAAACTCAAGTTTGACTTGTTTAAAAGGTCCAACTAAGTGAAGGGTAGTTTGGGTACTTTGGGGAATTATTATAAATGGTTATTCTACCTATTTTAGGATATTTTAAGTTGGTTAAAACCCGAAAACCTAGAATTAGACCCCATTCTTCAAATTGACCCTTCCCTCTCAAAAATAGATTCTCTCAAAACTCCATTGAAGACCTTGATGAAGCTCAAGCTAGAAGATGGGTTTTCAACTGATTTTTTCTTCAATATCATGGGTCTTCAATAATTAAGGTATGATAACTCTTGATTCTTGAATAACCTCTCATTCAACGAAATCTATCAAAGATTTTCAAAAGTGATTCAAAGACCAAAATTCCCAATTTTCAATCTAAACATGGGTCCTTTGTCAAATGATTTTTTAAATCATCCTATTGATGAATTGATGTGGAATTAAGTTTTTTAAGATAATTTTCAAAGGAATTCTTGAAGAACCCATGATCCCCTAATTCTCTAAAATTGGCCTAGGATGTGGGTCTTTGTGAATATGATTTCTATTGGTGAAATTATGTTTAGATTAGATTGTATTGATGTTTCCTATGATTAT
>JAJOOS010003674.1:0-33465 GCA_029582725.1 Solanum chiquidenum
AATTTCAGAGAAATCTTTAAAAAGGAACTTACGAAAACTTTCGCCAACTTTTATTTTGCCACTTGCTTAACTTCAAAACTTGAGATACAACCCTTGAACACTTAAAATATGACATACCACATCATTTTTAATTTATTACTTACCCTCTTTGTCTTTCCACGAATGTACGAATTAATTTAGACGTTTAGAAAAGTCGGGGTGTTACACCATGACTCTTGAATTCATAATTCACATTCAAGAGAGATTTAAGAGTAGAGTTCAAGAAATCCTTTGAATTCGATTGTGAATCCTTTGAGATCAACTATTGATTTGAGCTATGTTTTGAGGAAGTAAGTACGAGAATGAGAAGAGTCGTATACTTGAGTTCCTTATTGATATTTTGACCTTTGAGTCAATTTGTTCATGCCCATAACTTCCGCATAAACTCCATCAGTTTAGTATCTTTGAAAGAAGTAGTATCTTCAAGTTCTAAGTCTTGAGTATTGAGTTCCTAACCCTTCCGAGATTTAATCCTAATCATGGGACTATTACCTATTACCCATGAAGTCCATGAGTTGAGTTTTCATGCCCATAATTCCGCATGAACATTATAAGTCGAACATTCTTGAGATGAGAGGTATCTTTGAGTCCTTGAGTTGAGTAGTTCATGCTCATAATTTCGCTTGAACCCTCTGAGTTGAGCATTCTTGAAATGAGTAGTATCATTGAAGTTCTTGAGTTCCAAGTATTGAGATCTATCTATGGTTATTGAAAACCTTGCATCGAGCCGTTCACGTCCATAATTTGGCATGAACCATATTTTTAGAAGTCTTTTACAAATGTTTTAACTTTGTTTTAATACTTAAGTTTTGAGTTCGGTAATGAGTAAAGTTTAAGTTCATTTCTTCAAAAGTATATGGGGACTATGTATTCCCAAAAGAGTTTAAAATGTTTTCATATTTAAATAAGAACGGAAAGCTGAGTTTTTCAAAAGAGCCTTTGAGCTAGTTCTTCAATAAAGATCCTTTGAGCTAGTTTTTAGTTAAAGAGTAAATGCTTTCACAATAAAGCAATAGAGGAAACTTTGATTTCCAAGATAACCTTTGATCTAAGTTTTTGAGCAATTATTTCAAATCACAGAAAGAAGTATGTTTTAAACATAAAGAACTAATATCATATTTTGGGAGTAGTATTGAGCATTGATATGGGGACGAGCTTGAGTTCAGATAACTCACGTCTCCATAAACCATGTAGCCATCATGGGTAGAAAAGGGCCATACTTTTTCGATGAATCCTTTTCGCATAGACTAGTGGATCCACTTAGTAATTCAGGTCCTATACATGTGGCAAGGTATAGGATGTGCTGGGAGCGTGAGGAAGATCGCTGAATCAATACAATAGCTCTTATGTGATGGTTGTCGGTTAGAGAAACTCCCCCAACAGTATTTTGTATTTTTATATACATTAGATTATTTGTATTTTTACATACATCTCTTAGTTATATGTATCTTTGCATACACACAGAGTTGGCATCATGTTTTGAAACAACTTTCCTTTATATTGCACATGTTTTAAATTGCTTTATATTGAATTGAGTTCAGTTATGTTGAGTTGAGTTGAGCCAGGTAAGTTCTTTAGTTTCTTTCAGATTATTTTCAAGCTTATGTTATGCTTTAGAATTCCCCTTACATGCTCGTACATTCCACGTACTGAGCCATTTGGCCTGCATCTTCTCATGATGCAGACATAGGTATTCAGGATCATCAACATGAGCTTCTTTGATACATCCGAGGGTTCGAATTAGCTATGGTGAGCCTCCTTGCTTCCAGAGGATTTCATTTACCTTTTAGTTATATCAGTTGTTAGGATGTCGTGGGTCTTGTGCTGACTTCTATCTTTATCAGTTAAAGGCTTCATAGATAGTCAGTAAAGTTGAGAAGTCTGTATTATTTATTTTATAAATGTTTTAAAGATTTAAGTTGCCTATTTTATGGCGAGTTGAATAATTTTTTTTTTCTGGAGTTTTCTTTTGAGTTAAAGCTTTCTATTTAAGTTTCATGAATATTTATTCAATTTTTAAGCTTTTTATGCTTGAGTTAGTCTTCCGCTTGACGTCAACCAAGATGAGAGTTTTCTTGGGGACCAGAAATGATTCTCGAGTGTCGGCCACGTCCAGGGTGTAGGCTCGGGTCATGACAAACTTGGTATTAGAGCACAAAGTTGAAGTGTCCTAGGGTGTCTATGAATCCGTGACAGTACGTTTTCATTTTTGGTTGTGTGGGCTCTAAATCTATAAATGAGGGACTATAGACATTTAAGAAAAGTTTCCCTTCTTTCGTACTCTTAATCGTGCAATAGAGTTATGTCATAGAGACTTATTTTAACTCGTGCGTTTCTCAGAATTCATTTGACTACCCATCATACTAGAGGTGGTTGAAAAGTAGAGTCAGTTCTTTGTCGATGAGTTGTTCTTAGCAAGAATCTTGAGAAAGTCACGAGACTCCAGAGGGGATTGGGAGAAGCCCAAAGTAAGTTAAGTGTTCAGTTTCAGAGGAATGCACTCATAATCATATGAATCGTTCGTTTGAGCTTAAAGCGAGTTGTACTCTTTTCCTTAAGCCTTGTTTCAACTGAGATCCTTTTTAAGAAGTATGTTTAGAGCTTGGGTATGATTTTCACCTGAAAAGATAGCATAAGTTATGAGATCATGAGCAGTAGTAGTGAAAGAGCCCAGAGTTAGAGGAAAGTATGCAGAGGTTTAGTAATCTAAGTAAGGGAGATGGCGCTTTGACAAGCTATGTTACTATAGTCAAGTACCTAGTAAGTTAGTAATGAGGAGTTTTCCCTTATGGGTAGACTAAGAAGTGATGAGTTGTGAAGACTCCATCATAGGAGGTAGAGTGTGTTTTAGCTAGAAAGGAGTTTGTGATGAAGTGTCATTGTGTAGGTAATGACCAAGGGTAAGTGTTGAATAGAAGAGAAAAAGTATTCATAAAGTGATAGATCTAATCTAGGCTTTTGATGTGTTTGAGAGGGTCATGATGTTCATAAGGTTATAGAACTGATCAAGTAATGAAGTATAGTATAGTAGGCGAGCAATCATATTGATATTCGGGTTTAGTAATAAATATTATGCTTGAATTTGAGATGAGTGTCATGATAAAAAGAAGGGCAACATGAGGGTGATGATGTTAGTCTTGAGATTTGATCGGGTAGACTTGACATAAGAGTAGGTGAGAAATTGAGATGTTGCTGAAATTACTATGAGTGGTACAAGTGGGAGACCCTAACCTTTAGATAAGGGCAGTGAAGTGTGGCTAAGTCACAAGAGTAATAAGAGCGTTAAGAGATGTACCGAGAGGGTATATAATCAGAAGAGGTTAAGGGAAACACCTTAGAAAGAGGTCTTAGTACCGCTTATAGAGTGTTTGGTAGGCATGAGATAAACTTCTCCCAAGTGTTAGATTAAAAGAAGAGGTAGACCATTTAGAGATGATAAAATATGTCCATAGCTTTCAAGTGTTAGCTTTAGACCTAATGGGGAGATGACAAGATGAGAAATCAAGTCAAGTGTTGATAATTTCTTAAGGACCTGATTAGTAGTAGTCCATGGAGTTGTTAGAGTACTAAGCTTGAATGTGGTGTTGTTAACAATTTGGTGGCTCTTGATATGAGCCCAATGTGGTAGTAAAGAGTATTAGTCTTAGGATGAGATTCCCTATATAGAGGTATAGAACCTGAACCTAAGGATTTGGGTTAAGCTTGAATATAGTAAGAGCATACCATTAGACTCAGACCTTAGTAAGAGTAACCCTGTTCCGTACCCAGTCCAGTCGTCATTCGAGGACGAATGATCCCAAGAGGGAGATATTGTAACACCCCAAAAAATTTTAAGCTAAGACTCAAACCACTCTTCGTAGTGAGTGATATTTTACTGAGGAATTTAAATTTCTTAAGTGTTAAGGTCACTAGATGTAGCACCTTGAGTTCGAAAAAGAATTAAATTGGAAATAGCAAAATCTGAAATTTTGCAAGTTAAGCTAAGTATGAGTTTTGGGTCGACTTCAAACTACCATAACTTCTAGCTCAGGATGTGTTAGGTGTGATACCAGATACCGTAGGGAATATCTCTGAATTATATTTTCAACGCCATCAAGTTTTCTCAGTTTCGATAGCGTATGAGGGAGATATGTCCATTCGAAGTTGGGCTGTCTAGATAAGGAAAGTCAAAACCGGATTTTAGAGGGGTATTTTGGTCTTTTCCTTACCCAATCAGATATAATTCATTTTTAGTAATATTTTAGGGGTCTAATATGATTAGGTTCAGTTTTATAATCCTAGTTTACGCCTAGGGTTTTAGTTGAAAGTTCAAGAAGAGAAAAGGAAAAGACAAAAGAGGAGACAAAAGAGGAGAAAAAAGGGAGAAAAAAGGAGAGGATCAAAACGTTTGTCGAGAGTCTTGCGTTTTGTTACGGATTTTCACCATTGGTTTGATCCCTAAGAGGTATGTAATCTTCCATATTATTGGGTTTGTTCACCCACACGCCAAACATATTATTTTCAGCGAAGTTTCATTCTTAAAAGTTGAAGGATTTAAGTTCTTGATAGGTGTTCTTGAAGTTCATTCTTAATCTTGTTTTGTTGGGGTTTTGATGATTTCTTGAGATGAAAGTGATTGTTTTGAGTGGATTAGTGTGTTCTTAGGTTGGTTAATTGAATCTAAGGAAAATTTGAGAAAACAAATCGATTAAAAGTGATTTAGGATCAGAAAATGAGAGGCAAAATTCGTCTAACTTGGCCTGCGGAAAGGCTGGGGAGGCGCGCTCGAGATGCACCCAAGGGGCTGTGGAGGTGCCCCTGCAGTGCGCCCATATGCAGCCTCTGAAGTTAGGGGTTGCCCAAAACGTGCCAGGGTCGCCTGCCCCCACTCATCCTCCGTCGGTTATCCCGTTTGAGCTTTTGAAGTGTATCTTCACCCCTTTTGATTCTAAACACTTCAAAGTACTTCCAAACACTTAGAAATTATTCATAACATGATCATAAACTTGAATTCATAATTCAAATTCAAGGTAAAGAGTTATGAATTCATAATTCAAATTCAAGGTAAAGTTAAGAGTTAAGTCTTGAGAGTTCTTTCGAACATTTTGAGAGAATCCCTTTGAGTCCTTCTGAAGAGTCTTCTATAATTTCTAATAAATTGTTTCAACATTCAAGTAAGTGAGAATGAGAGTGAGGATGATGTATTCATGAGTCTACACTATCACCGAGATCTTTCATATCATGAACCATGAATCTTGAATTCATAATTCACATTCAAGAGAGATTTAAGAGTAGAGTTCAATAAAGCCTTTGAGTTCGATTGTCAATCCTTTGAGTTCAACTATTGATTTGAGCTATGTTTTGAGGAAGTAACTATGAGAATGAGAAGATTTGTATACTTGAGTGCCTTATTGATATTTTGATCCTTGAGTCAATTTGTTCATGCCCATAACTTCCGCATAAACTCCATCAGTTTAGTATCTTTGAAAGAAGTAGTATCTTCAAGTTCTAAGTCTTGAGTATCGAGTTCCTAACCCTTCCGAGATTATAATCCTAATCATGGGACTATTACCTATTACCCATGAAGTCCATGAGTTGAGTTTTCATGCCCATAATTCCGCATGAACATTATAAGTCGAACATTCTTGAGATGAGAGGTATCTTTGAGTACTTGAGTTGAGTAGTTCATGCTCATAATTTCGCACGAACCCTCTGAGTTGAGCATTCTTGAAATGAGTAGTATCAGTGAAGTTCTTGAGTTCCAAGTATTGAGATCTATCTATGGTTATTGAAAACCTTGCATCGAGCCGTTCACGTCCATAATTCGGCATGAACTATATTTTTAGAAGTCTTTTACAAATATTTTAACTTTGTTTTACGACTTACGTTTTGAGTTTAGTAAAGAGTAAAGTCGAAGTTCATTTCTTCAAAAGTATATGGGGACTATGTATTCCCAAAAGAGTTTAAAATGTTTTCACATTTAAATAAGAACGGAAAACTGAGATTTTCAAAAGAGTCTTTGAGCTAGTTTTTCAGTAAAGAGCGTTTGAGCTAGTTTTCAATTAAAGAGTAAATGCTTTCCCAATAAAGCAATAGAGGAAACCTTGATTTCCAATATAGTCTTTGAGCTAAGTTTTTGAGCAATTATCTTAAATCACAGAAAGAAGTATGTTTTAAACATAAAGAGCTAGTATCATATTTTTGGATTAGTATTGAGCACCGATATGGGGACGAGCTTGAGTTCAGATAACTCACGTCTCCATAAACCATGTAGCCATTATGGTAGAAAAGGGTCATACATTTTAGATGAATCATTTTCGCATAGACTAGTTGATCCATTTAGTAGTTCAGGTCTTATACTTGTGGCAAGGTATAGGATGCGCTGGCAGCGTGAGGACGATCGTTGTATCATCACAATAGCTCTTATGTGATGGTTGTCAATTAGAGAAACTCCCACAACAGTATATTGTATTTTCATATACATTAGATTATTTGTATTTTTACATACATCTCAGAGTTATATGTATCTTTGCATACACACAAAGTTGGCATCATGTTTTTAAACAACTTTCCTTTATATTGCACATGTTTTAAATTACTTTATATTGAAATGAGTTTACTTATGTTGAGTTGAGTTGAGTCAGGTAATTTCTTCAGTTTCTTTTAGATTCTTTTCAAGCTTATGTTATGCTTTAGAATTCCACTTACATGCTCGTACATTCCACGTATTGAGCCATTTGGCCTGCATCTTCTCATGATGCATACACATGTAATCATGATTATCAACATGAGCTTCTTTGATACATCCGAGAGTTCTAGTTAGCTATGGTGAGCCTCCTTGCTTCCGAAGGACTTCATTTACCTTTCAGTTATATCAGTTTTTAGGATGTCGTGGGTCTTGTCCCGACTTCCATCTTTATCAGTTAGAGGCATAATAGATAGTCAGTATAGTTGAGAAATTTCAATTTCCTTCTCTTTTAATGTGAAAACATTTACTCTTGGCAATACTTAGTTCCCATATATCATTTTATGGAAAATGAACTCGACTCTACTCTTTATCAACTCAAGTGCTCAAGTCTTAAAACAAGTTTAGAAAAAGTTGTAAAAGACTTCTCAAAATAGGTTCATGCCGAATGATGGACGTGAACGACTCAATTCATGGTTTTTAATAACCATACAAAGAACTCGTTACTCGGAACTTAACAACTCTGAACTCAAGAACTTCAATGATACTACTCATTTCAAGAATGCTCAACTCATAAGGTTCATGCGGAATTATGGGCATGAACTACTCAACTTAAGGATTTCATGATACTCCTCATCTCAAGATTTCTCGACTCATATGGTTCATGCGGAATTATGGGCATGAACTACTCAACTTAAGGACTTCATGGGTAACATGTAATAGTTCCATGATTAGGAATATAATCTCAGAAAGGTTAGGAACTCAATACTCAAGACTTAAAACTTGAATATACTACTCCTTGATACGTCTAAACTTACACTTCAAATAAGAAATGTAAACGGTCGATGTCAATTTACAGAACTCAACTAGAGTTGAGGTCGATCCCACAGAGAATTTCTTTACAGATAAGGTTTCACTGTCGCGTTTATTCGAATGTTGTTATTATCTCCTTAACAAATAACAACAGAAAGTAAATTGGGTTTGGTGAAAATGCTATAATTACCAAACTTGTAGTCAAAATCTAGATTCGCGACTAACAAACTATTTCATTGTAAGGTTGATTCAGTTAATTAAGAGAAACCAGGATTGTGTTCACAATAACATGAGTTCAATTCTTCCGTAATTGAGCATCAGGCAAATCAATGTTTACAAACTCATTGCGAGTTAAATTTATCTGACACTTCGCAGCCAAATCAGATAATTATCACTCATTTTCCCTCGACCCTAGAGTGTTACTAACATTGACCCTTGCTAAAAATGATATGGAGTTAAAGATCTTTTCTCTCGAACTTAAGCTTTAACTCCAATTGGATAATTTAGTTCAACCTTTTTCCTAACTGGTATTTTTCTCTCAAACAAATACCAGATACAGGCTCATCTAATGCGTGCACTCACTAGATGACAATGATATCAAAAGCTAAAAACTACAGAATGTAAACACACATTGCCCTTTACTTGTTTTACGGAATAGTAACTAGAACTTCATCATGGATCCCACAACCCCAGTCGTGGTATTTAGCTACTCATGCTTTCACGTAAACAATCAATAATTAGGGATGAAAACATATTGAGAAAGACTTACGAAAGTTATTAGTAAATCAACAATCACTTTGATAATCTAATAGTCTGAATTTGAATTTCCAACTGATAGCAATAATCAAAAATCAAAAATCAAAAGCTAAGAGTAATATTGTGTTCTTCGTCGTGAAACGTAAGATAGTAAAAAATAATCCATAAACGACCTAAAGTAATTCAAAATAGAATGTTTAAAATGAGTCCTAGTCAAACTAGGACTGAAATGTCGGATGGCTCTACTGCCACTTTTATGGTTCGTAGAGGGTTTCACGGGTCATGAAGCTCTCCGTGATTTTCCCTTCAAATTTCCCAAAGATTGGGTTTTCAATGCCTTCACTAGAAAATGCACCACGAGAGCTACCACGATCCGTAGTGAGGACCACGACCCGTGAAGTTACCCGTGGTCTTCACTTGAGGTTTCAACCTTTTTTCAACTCTTCCTTGATGTCACACTGGTTCAGTTTTACGGCAGGTACCACGGTCTGTGGTGAGGACTACGGCCTGTAGAACCCTCCATGGTCTTCACTTGGTTATTCCTGCCCTTCATCTTCTCAAAGCCTAGCACTTCCTCACTTTCACGAGCTCAACCATAGACCGTAATGAAGTTCACGGTCCGTGAAATTGACCGTGAATTTCACTTGGTCAACATCAGTTCTGCTTCTTTTTCCACTTTTCTATACAACCCAGATTCTGCCTACACATTTAACAAACCCATTTATTAATCCAAAATTTCACTTAATTCCAGTATTAATTCATAGTTATTAAGCATCAAATGTGCCACGATTTTGCAGCATATCAACACCCTCAACTTAGAACCATTACTTGTCCTCAAGTGATGAGAAAAACAAATACAATCAGCCCCTCAATTCATTTCCAGATATATGACACTACACAACAACTATTTCAAGTACAATTTGTATCCCAAACCTCTGAATCTAACATGTAAGGATCAATACATGACATCTCATTACTCACAGTCGATCATGCTTATACCTGCGAATTATCAACTCACACAATCTACTTTCAAATGCAACCACTGTGTCCTCACACCAAAGAAGTCCCTCGCTCATAATGGAAGGGACTGAGTACTACGTTCACGCTCTCAATGAACTTCTAACACTAACAACAAACTACCATAGGCATGCCCTTGCTTTCTATGCTTTATCTTTCAAACACCCAGAATAGGATCACTGTAGGACTTTATTGGTTTGTAACATAGGCACAGGGCTGGGGAATGGATATTTGGTTTCGTGAGTGACTAATCCCTTGGTTTTCCAAAGTTTCATTTTCACATACTCCTTTCTGAGTGATTCCCTCTTTTTCTTTATTTCAGTCCGACCCAATAGCTATTATTTTCTTTTTCTTTTTCTTTTCTCTTTTTTTTATATGCAATTTTGATATGCACTTAGCTCACTCGTTGAACCTTCTTTTTCCCTTTTTATGTTTGTTCGGATTGCAATCACCCTCAACTGAGGCTTTTGGCCTGAGTTGTGATATCATGCCTTCGGACAACCAAGGATATGATATATGTTGGGTAAGAACAAAGACTGATTTAAGGCTCAAATTGGGTACAAGTGATAAGCTTTTCATTTGGTTCTTTTATTTTTAACGTTTTACTGGTTTAACAAAAATGGCCTACTGATCCTTTATTATTCGGTTATTCTTAGATTCAAGCAAGACTACTTAGGTAAGTTCTAGTTTTTGCTCCTAGTGTTAGACTTCAATTAAAACTTACACACACACTACACATGATTGCATTTCTTTTCAGTTTCTTGGTTCGCCAATTAATTGGTTAGATTATCCATGTTCAACATATCAGTATCTAAGATGTCATCTAAATATCCTAACAGTCAAACTCAAATTCAGGTCCTCAATTATCACAGATTAGCTGCTACACAGCTCAACACACAAAACACCCAAAACAGTAATACACAGAGACAACCTCCATTTTTCTAACAGCTATGACAGGGTGCTCACCACCCCCTCCCAAAATAAAAAGGACTTTACCCTCAAAGTCGAGACAGAACAATAAAACACACATGCTATGAGAAGGGGTCATACCTACGGCGCTTTAGGCGCCGGTTGTCGGATCAACATTGGCACCCTTATCAATAGGTGCACTGTCAGAACTCGGGACCTGATCAGTTTGGTCCCCACTAAATAGAGCAGGTGCTCCACTACCAGAAGCTCCCACTAAGGCTGCATCTCACTGTTGCTGTTGAAGGGCTTTCTTTTCCCGAGCTTCTCTCTTTGATGCTCCACGAGCTCTCTTTTCTTTCCTTCTTGCCTCTCTGGTTGGGTCAGTAGGTGGTCTCCTCATCAAGTTCTCCAGCTTTGTGTTTTTTCTTGTTGGACTTACTCGTGGGGGGTTCTCCCCAAAGATCATCAATTGATTGAGTGGAGGGTGCCTGATTTAGCATTTGCATTAAAGATTCGGACAATATCGGAGTGGGTACCTGTACTGGCTTTTCAGCTAGTTTAGCAATCTGAGTTCTCATCTCAGCCAGCTGTGATTTGAGCTCTTCAACATCTACTGACCCGACAGCCTAGAATCGATCTTGGACAAGGTTCTCTAAACAATCCAATATATTTTTTAAGACAACCAGCTCTTTCCGCACCTCATCTTTGATCTCTTTTGTCGCAGCTAACATCTTTGTCTCTATCAGTTGAGGCATCCAGAGCATAATCTGTTCTACCAATGTTCTGGTCTGGCGCTGATCTGCAACTAATTTCTCAAGAAAAAGCATAGGAATAGTGACAAAGGTACTTGGAGCTTGGGAGGCTGAAGCTGGAGGTGGTGGTGCCTCTGTGGAAGGCTGTGATGACTCTTCATATTCTAGACCTCTATCTGCATGTGGGATGTCAATTTGGACATGTGGAACAACAACTAAAGTACTCATAGCGGTAGACTTCGTACCAAAGAGATGGTTCGCGACATACTTTATTTTAGAAACCTGGATGAGTCTGAATGCGTCACCCTATTTGTCAACTAGGCTGTTCGAAGGAATGTTCGCTCCTCAGCATAATTTTTCTATCAGATAGGGAAAAGGAAGTGCGGCTCCCTTAGTTGGTGCCCTGTCTCTCATCTCGGTCACTATTATTCATCCCACATTGACCGGGTAACCAACCATAAGATAGGCTACCAACGAGGCCAGGGAAGATGACAAAGTGTTATCATTAGCTATTGGTCGCAATTGAGCTTGGACGATAGCCCACCAAACCTTGGCTGGAAAAGACAGCAAAGCTTTAGTAATGAGTGTTGGAGTTGTGGTGACCCAAACTGCATTTTCCCCATCTATGACAATTTGCTTCGCAATCTAGCGTAAAACCCTTTCCCGAGAATTATGATCTTCCATCGTAGCATCACTGGTGACCTCATGATGTTTGCCCTTAAAAAGGCCAACTGAAGCTGGTGCAAAGTATTCCGGGACGTACAACATTCTATTAATCGAAGCCTAAAAAATATCTATTGATTTTCCCCTAACTATAATTGAGTTGAGTGGACCCCAGGTAATAGCCATGTCTTTCTGTCCACATTTCATGGTCTTTATATCCGCAACAAAATTCATCAATGTAGATGCATAAGAGGAATAAAATTCTCTGTCTAGGTGGCTAGAGTATTCTCTAGGTGCCTTGTCCATCCAGTCGAACTGATAGAGCTGAAATATCCGATAGATGTCTGAGAATGCTTTGATATCGGCTACTACCACCCTAGTCCTAAGCATGATTGCTTGATTCTTGAAGCTGTCAGTCTTGTTCACAATCCCATTGTTGAAAAATTCTTTGGACCGATTCACAGTCCACATGGAACGGTAACAGGCAATCAACTGTGGTATCAGTGCAGGATTAGGTTCATGGGCGTTCACATACATCACCACAGTATCATCATCGGTGGTCTCTTCATCAACTTATATGGTAGCCACTTCCTCTCACACTCGAGGTTCAGCTTTCGTATTTTCCACAGGTGGATAGGTATTTGTATCGTCCTGAGAACCAGTTTCAGATTTTGCACTGCCCTTCGAATCATCAGAAGACGGGCTACCTGAACCAACATCAGATTGACTACCTGATTCTTCACCCCTATCGGGACTACTACCTCCCTCTTCAGACTGAGGAGGTGTTTCCTGGAGAATAGCTTGCTTTGTCAGTGCTCTAGTTGCCCAAGGTGAGTGACCTGCAGGTCTGACATTCATTTGAACCTCAGAACTACTAGACTCGTAGTAATTATGACCTTCTGATTGGGACTCAGTGAGGGGCCAGGTTTGTTTGTGTTCTTTCTTTTGGGTCTCATTGTACCTGAGAAACAAAATACCAATTAGTACAAAAAAAATGACACACTATTGGGTACTCAGACTTCCCATGTGTAATATCATCGTGACGCCTTGCCTTAAGAATGCCGTCACCCAATCTATCATCGAGAAGGACCATGGAAACAAAAGACGAAGAAAAACTAAGCATAGAAAAGTAAAAATTACAAACAAGGGAACGCTACGGGAGCTTGCACAGGCCGTGGTATGGACCACGGACCGTGAAATCCCTCGTGGAGTTGAAACAGCATCAGTGTGCCAAGGAGTCGTTGACCATTTTATCAAGGGATGTTCAGGGACGGCTTAACGGCCCATGGAGTGCACCACGGTCCATGATACTGCCCATGAACTTTAAATGAGGAATGAGTTACTTCAAGTGTGGTCTACGACAAGTTTCACGGCCCGTGGTATCTTCCACGATCCGTATAACCTGTCGTAGTCTTACACTTTGGGCAACATGTCAGTCACCTTCTTCCTAACATTGAATTTTAGCACTTAACTACCATTTTTACACAAATACAAGATCATCCTATAACTTAAGCTTTACCCTACTTCTTAATCAACTAAATTAACTAACCTAAAGTCCACCACCTACCAACAAATTCGACCATCTGCTATAGACCAACACACAAGAACAACTAAAACTTCCCAATTCGACTTACCCACTAAAATTCAGTATCAATTAGCAATTAATCATCACAAGGTCATGCTAAACTCAAGAAAATCGAAGTCATCATACGTAGGTGTAGATAATATTGAACTTTGCAAAATCATTGAAAGTTAACTTACTTGGAAATAGTGACACAGCCGAAATCTGGAATTAACTTGACACACTTACACAACTGAGCACTTAGGGTTTCGATTGTTGGGTGGATGTAGGATTTATTGATGAATGGTAATCGATTCTACCCTTAGATAGCCATTATGAAGGAGAATAATAGGAAGAATATGACTCTTTGGCCTTTGGAAATAAATAAATACGTTTCATTGTGAGTTGGGTTACGCATAGGTCGGGTCAGGTATGGGTAACACTGGGTTGTAGACTATGGACCATGAAGTTACCCGTGAAGGGAGTCATGGTCTGTGAGACCATCCGTGATCCTAACTTAATCTAACACTTGATTGCGGAAGACCATGAATCGTGAAGTTGACCGTAAAGGGCATCACGATCCGTGAACTTGTCCGTGTCTGTAACTTTGAAACTTGGCATTCATACCTGAGGTTCATGAGAGGCTAGACGGTTCGTACAAACTCTAATAGACTGTCAACCCTTCTGTGAACCCTTTTTTTATGCAATTTCCAGTAGGTTCTGAACTTTTGTCTTCAAATTGACGGACCGTGAAAGTGCCCGTGAAGAGCACCACGGTCTATGAAACTGTCCGTGAAGTTCAGTCTGCACCAGGTCCTTCATTATTCCACCTATTCTCTCCTGCACACATCAACACACAGTGACTCTATAAAAACAAACAAAAATAAGGCAAAAGGGAACATACCTAATACAATTACAACTTGGGTTGCCTCCCAAGCAGCGCACAATTTAACATCGTGGCGCAACGCAGATTACTTGATTACTCAGACTTCATCAAGTTTGTATTCCTCTACAATCTTCACATCCTCAGGAGCACCCTAATATGCCTTGAATCACTGACCATTAGCTTTTAACCTCTCACCTTTCTCATTTTCCAGTTCAATAGCACCAGATTGAAAAACCTATGTAACCTTAAACGGTCCAAACCATTTTGATCTCTGCTTTACTGGGAACAGATGAATTCTGGAGTTGAGAAGTAACACCAAGTCACCAGGAGTGAAGCTTCTTTTCTCAATATGCTTGTCATGATATATCTTCAACCTCTCCTTATACAGTGCCGACCTATAATAGGCTCTCAGATGGAACTCATCCATCTCATTGATCTTATCCAATCTCAAGTTTGCAGTTTCTCTCCAATTGGGGTTTAACTTCTTCAACACCCAGAGTGCTCTATGCGCAAGCTCAACTTGCAAATGGCATGATTTTCTAAACACCAATTGATATGGAGACATACCAATAGGTGTCTTGAAAGCTGTCCGATATGCCCATAGAGCATCATCTAGCTTCCCTGCCCAATATGTCCTGTTGGCATTCACTGTTTTTGCCAAGATTGCCTTGATTTCCCTGTTGGATACCTCTACTTGTCCACTAGTCTGTGGGTGATAAGGTGTAGCACCCTTGTGCTGTTTAACCCCATACTTACTCAGAAGCGCACTGAACACCTTGTTGCAGAAATGAGAACCACCATCACTGATAATAGCTCTAGGTGTGCCAAACCTTAAGAAGATATTCTTCTTTAAGAATCCAGCTACACTCTTGCCATCATTCTTAGGCAAAGCAACGGCCTCAACCCATTTGGACACATAGTCCACTGCAGCCAATATATACTTCTGCCCATAAGAACTCACGAATGGGCCCATGAAATTGATGCCCCATACATCAAACAATTCCACTTCTAAAATAGGTGTCATGGGTAACTCATGGTGCCGAGAGATGGCTCCTTGCCGCTGGCACACATTACAACTCCTTACTATGTCCACTGCATCTTGATGAATTGTGGGCCAGTAGTACCCACACTGAAGTATCTTGTGCGCTGTTGGAGCACCACCATGATGACCACCTACTGGAGATGAGTGACACGCCTCCAAAATGTGCAACATCTTAGCTTCAGGAATGCACCGCCTGATGATGTTGTCAGCGCAGATCCTATACAAATATGGTTCGTCCTAGAAATACATACCTACATCATGCATGAACCTCTTTCTTTGCTGAAATGTTAGTCCTTCAGGCATTACATCACTAACAAGAAAATTAGCATAATCAGCAAACCAAGCAATAAGGTCAAGAGTGGCAGCTAATACCTGTTCATCCGAGAATGTATCATCTATTTCAAGATCAAGCTCTTCTGTCTTTGCAGCCTCCAACCTAGACAGGTGATCAGCTACCTGGTTCTCACAACCTCTCCTGTCCTTCACTTCAAAGTCAAACTCTTGGAGAAGCAGCACCCATCAGATCAGCCTAGGTTTGACATCTTTCTTTGCCATGAGGTATCTTAAGGCAACATGGTCTGTATGAACTATCACCTTAGTGCCAAGCAGGTAATCTCTAAACTTTTCAAATGCATACACTATATCCAATAGATCCTGCTCAGTGACTGTTTAGTTTTGTTGTTCCCCATTTAGCGACTTACTAGCATAGTAAATCCGATGGAACATCTTGTTGCGCTTCTGTTCCAACACAACTCCTAACATAATCCCACTAGCATCACACATCACCTCAAACGGCTCCGCCCAGTCTGGGCCAATAATCACTGGTGCTGAAATCAGCTTTTCTTTTAGGCACTCAAAAGTTTTGAGACATGTCTCATCAAAGACAAATTCCACCTCCTTCTCCAAAAGCTTGCACATAGAGTGTGCAATTTTGGAGAAGTCCTTGATGAAACGCCTATAGAATCCGGCATGTCCTAGGAAGCTTCAAACACCCTTCACACAGATCGGTGGAGGTAACTTTTCAATCACTTAAATCTTGGCTTTGTCGACCTCGATCCCTTTCTGTGATACATTGTGTCCAAGAACTATGCCATCTTTACCATGAAATGGCACTTCTCCCAATTCAACACCAGGTTGGCCTCCTTACAACTCTGTAAAACCCTGCTAAGATTTAACAAACAATCATCTAAAGTATCACCTACTATAGAGAAATCATCCATAAATACCTCTAAAGTGTCTTCCACCATGTCAAAGAAAATGGATATCATACACCTTTGGAATGTTGCTGGTGCGTTACACAGTCCAAATGGCATATGTTTAAATGGAGAGGTGCCATAAGGACATGTGAAGGTGGTATTTTCCTGATCTTCAGGAGCAATTGATATCTGGTTGTAGCCAGAGTATCCATCTAAGAAACAACGCCACCCTTTACCTGCCAACCTATCAAGCATCTGGTCCATGAAAGGCATGGGGAAATGATCCCTCAAAGTCCATTTGTTGAACTTCCTGTAGTCCATACACACTGACCATCCAGTTACTGGTTTTTGTGGGACTAATTCATTTTTGGCATTTGCCACCATAGTCATACCGCCCTTTTTAGGCACACATTGCACTGGGCTGACCCAATGACTGTCAGAAATGGGATAAACCACCCCAACATTTAACCACTTGATTATCTCTTTCTTAACCACCTCTTGCATAAGTGGGTTTAGCCTCCACTGGTGTTCAATGCTTGGGCTACAATCCTCCTCAAGTTGAATCTTGTGGGTGCATATACCCGGAGGTATTCCAATTATATCAGCAATGGTCCACCCAATGGCCCTTTTGTACGTTCTCAACACCGTGATCACCTCCTTCATGTGCTCCTTATTTAAATATGTAGCCAAGATCACAGGTAAAGTGTTATTAGAACCCAAAAATACATACTTGAGGTGACTGGGTAACTGTTTCAGTTCCAGCACCGGTGGCTCATCGATGGATGGTTTTGCTGGAGGGCTTGGCCTATTTTTCAAGTTCATGTCCAATTTATTTGGAGCATATTAGTGTGCTCCCATACCCTGCAAAGCATTCACGGTCTCTACATAGTCAGACCGAAAATCAATATCAAAGTTCGTCAACACTGCTGCTAAGGTTTCAACAGCCATCCTCTCTTCTATGGGTACCCTCATGTCTTCATCAGCAACCATCTCTATTGCAGATACCATAATGATATCATTGGGTTTCTTCATTGACCTAAAAATATTGAACTTTACCTCATCTTTGTTGAGTCTAAACTTCAACTCTCCTCTTTCAACATCAACCAAAGCTCTTTCTGTGGCCAAAAAGGGCCTTCCCAAAATGATGGGAACCTCAAAGTCCATTTCGCAATCCAAGATCACGAAATCAGCTGGAAATATGAAGGTGTCAACCTTTACAAGTACATCAGATAGGATTCCCACTGGCTGCTTAACTGACCTATCAACCATCATCAACCTAATTGTTGTGGGTCTTGGAACTCCCAATCCCAATTTCTTATAGATGGCTAATGGCATCAAGTTGATGCTGGCTCCTAGATCACACAAAGCTTTTGCAAACTTAATTAACCCAATGGTGCATGGGATAGTGAATGCACCTGGATCTTCCTTCTTCTGAACCAGAGATTTGGTAGCAATGGTACTGTAATGATGAACATCGTTAGTGAAATCAAGACTTACAACTCTCTTCTTTGTAACCAAATCCTTCATGAACTTGGCGTATCCTGGCATCTGTTCCAGGGCTTCCACCAGTGGTATGCTTACTGAAAGTTTCTTCAACATGGTGATGAACTTTGTAAACTTCCCATCTTCATCTTTCTTTTTTAGCCTTTGAGGAAAATGAGGAGGTGGTCTGGGAATTTACTGTAAAGGCAGGTTTTCCTCGACTTCTTTTTCTTTTCCTCTTTTAGGTTGTGCTTTGAGCTGAGGATCCTCTAAATCATCTACCTGTTCAGCTTCATCCTCCTCTATGATAGCTTGCTCCAAGACTTGTTCATGTTTTGTACATGCATAAATAGGGTTAGTAAGAACTTTACCACTCCTGGTGGCAATGGCCATGCAGTGCCCGTCCTTCTTGGGATTCTGAATGGTGTCACTTGGTAGTGATACATTCTTCCTTTGATTCAGTGAGGCTGAGAGTTGCCCCAGCTGCTTCACAATTTGTTTAATAGAGGTGGTGTGAGAGTCCACCAACTGACTCATGCTTGAGAAATCACCTCTCATTTTTTTACCCCTGCATCAGTTGATTCAACCTTCTGGGAGTACTTTAACCATCATATCTTTTAGCTTAGATCCACTGAAACTACCATCTGCCCGGTCTCTATTGCCTGGGGGCACATAAACACCACTACGATCATTTCTATACCCATCTCGGTTTTGCCAGTTTCCTTGATCTCTATTTGATGGCCTATCATACTGACCATCCCTAGCATACTTCCGACCTGCGTTTCCAGAATTGTAACCCTGATTTCCAAAGTTATAATTTCTGAAACCCCCTTGGTTCCCCAAGTAGTTAGCTTCCTCATCAAGGTCAAGATCCTGATCCTCATACCTGTTTTGCTATCCTACATCATTCACCTTCTCAGACTTGGTGACAATGTGCTTTGTGAGCAGATCTATTTGAATCCTTATATGTGCCATGTGTTGGTCCCTTTCTTCTTCTCTTTTCCTCTGTTCAGCTGAAAGCTCAAATGTATACCTAAGCTCTCCTACCTTTGCATATCTAGTGTACCATGCTATGTTGTTCTTTAAGACCTCATCCAATAGCCGCATGCTCTCCGCAAATGACTTCCTCATAAATGAGCCTCCAAAAACTGCATTAACAACAGGTTTAGTAACATAATTCAAAGACCTATAAAAGGCCTGCTTAAGATGCCTTTTGGTAAGATCATGGTTGGGGTATTTCTTCAGCTTTTGGCTGAACCTGCACCAAATATCATGCATTGCCTCTCCTGGTAGCTGCTTATGTGAACTAATCTCGTCCTTCATTTGCAGTTCTTTTGATTCTGGGAAGAATTATTCAGGAAAGCTTCCTTCAACTCATTCCAAGTTCGGATGTAGTCATCTGGCATCTCATTCAACCAGTTAGTCACCTCTCCAGTAAGAGACAATGGAAACAACCTCAACCTCATTGTTGTTTGGTTGACCCTAGGAATCTCTTGTGACTTACAGATTGCCACAAAATTCATCAAGTGCTGATTTACATCATCACCAGATGCACCTCTAAACATACCTTTCAGGTTCAGCAATTGGATCATGGTGCTAGTGATTGTGAACTTAACACCTAGGGGTAGTGCAGGTAACACTATGGCTCCAGTGGCTCCAGCTCCATCCAAGTCAGCATCATCTTCTTTATATATCATATGAGATGGATGTTGAGCTCTACCCCTTGGGGCTCTGGGTTGGCGCTGGGGATGGACTACTCCTTCCACCCCTCTATTCTCATCTACTACCCTAGGTTGATTGATTCCAGCATTTTTGTAGACACCTGTCCTAGGTCGATTGATTCATGCAGTTTGATGTACATTCCTTGTAGCATCAATCTCAACTTCTAGTCCCAGTCTGTGTCTCTGAGCCTCTAGTTCTTGCGCATTACCCATCTTTCGAAGAGTTCTCTGAACTTCGGGGTCGTAAGGAAGAAATGGGGCTCCTTTGCTTCTAGTGTTGGGCATGCACAATCTAACTCTCCTGAAAAAGACACAAACACCAAACAAAACGTAAAATTAGGAAATATAACTACAATCGAATAAAAGCTAGTAAAACACTTCTGAATTGAAATTCCCCGACAGCGGCGCCAAAATTTGATACGTCCAAACTTACACTTCAAATAAGAAGTGTAAACGGTCGATGTCAATTTATAGAGCTCAACTAGAGTTGAGGTCGATCCCATAGAGAATTTCTTTACATATAAGGTTTCACTGTTGCATTTATTCGAATGTTGTTATTATCTCCTAAATAAATAACAACGGAAAGTAAATTGGGTTTGGTGAAAATGCTATAATTACCAAACTTGCAGTCAAAATCTAGATTCACGACTAACAAACTATTTCATTGTAAGGTTGATTTAGTTAATTAAGAGATCCCAGGATTGTGTTCACTCAAACATGAGTTCAAGTGTTCTTTCGTAATTGAGCATCAGGCAAATCAATGTTTACAAACTTATTGTGAGTTACATTTATCTGACACTTCTTAGCCAAATCAGATAATTATCACTCATTTTCTCTCGACCCTAGAGTGTTACTAACATTGACCCTCGTTTAAAATGATATGGAGTTAAAGATCGTTTCTCTTGAACTCAAGCTTTAACCTAATTGGATAATTTAGTTCAGCTTTTTTCCTAACTCGTATTTTTCTCTCGAACAAATACCAGATAAAGGCTCATCTAATGTGTGCACTCACTAGATGACAATGATATCTAAAGCTAAAAACTACAGAATGTAAACACAGACTGCCTTTTACTCATTTTACAGAATAGTAACTAGAAGTTCGTCATGGATCCCACAACCCTAGTCGTGGTATTTAGCTACTCATGCTTTCACGTAAACAATTAGTAATTAGAGATGAAAATATATTGAGAAAGACTTACGAAAGTAATTAGCAAATCATCAATCACTTTGATAATCTGATAGTCTGAATTCAAATTTCCAACTGATAGCAATAATAAAAAATCCAAAAATCGAAAAGTAAGAGTAATGTTGTGTTCTTCGTCGCGAAACGTAAGATAATAAAAAATATCCAAAAATGAGCTAAAATGAGTACTAGTTAAACTAAGTCTGAAATGTCGGATGGCTCTACGGCCAGTTCTACGGTTCGTAGAGGTCTTCACGGGCCGTGAAGCCCTCCGTGATCTTCCCTTCAACTTTCCCAAAGATTGGGTCTTTAATGCCTTCGCTGGAAAATACATTGCGAGAGCTACCACGTTTCGTAGTGAGGACCACATCCCGTGAAGTCGCCCATGGTTTTCACTTAGGGTTTCAACCTTCTTTCAACTCTTCCTTGATGTCACACTGGTTTAGCTTCACGGCAGGTACCATGGTCCGTGGTGAGGACTACAGCCCGTAGAACCCTCTGTGGTCTTCACTTGGTTATTCCTGCTCTTCATCTTCTCAAGGCCCAGCATTGCCTCAATTTCACGAGCTCAACCACAGACTGTAATGAAGTTCACGGTCTGTGAAATTGGCCGTGAACTTCTCTTGGTCAACATCAGTTCTGTTTCTTTTGCCACTTTTCTATACAACCCAGCTTCTGCCTACACATTTAACAAACCTATAAAATAATCCAAAATTTCACTTAATTCCAGTATCAGTTCATAGTTATTAGGCATCAAATGTGCCACGATTTCGCGGTACATCACTCCTCTCAAAGATGATTAATTTATGAAGTTTATGTGGAATTTATGGGCATGAACGACTCGACTTGAGGGTCTACATGACAATATGGAACTCGTGTATACAACTCTTCTCATTCTCATACTTAATTCCTCAAAACTTAACTCAAATTGATGATGGATCTCAAAGGATTAACAATTGAACTCAAACGTTTTCTTGAACTCTACTCTTAACTCTCTCTTGAATGTGAATTATGAATTCAAGAGTTATGGTTCATGATATGAAGAATCTCATGATGAAAAAGTAGACTCATGAATACATTCTCCTCATCCTCATACTCACTTGGTCGAGTCTTGAAACAAGTTACTAGAAATTGTAGAAGACTCCTCAAACAAACTCAAAGGGACTTTCTCAGAATGTTCGAAAGAATTTTCAAAACGTAACTCTTAACTCTACCTTGAATTTGAATTATGAATTAAAGGTTATGATCATGTTATGAATGATTTTTAGGTGTTTAGAAGTAGCTTCGAGTAGTTAGAATCGAAAGGGAGTGAAGGTACACTTTAAAAGAACTAAAATGAAGCAACCGATTGCAAACTGGACGGGGCAGGAGACCCTGGAAAACTGAGTGGCGTGGGGCACCAACCCCTTAACTTCAGAACATGATTTGGGGTGCCAGGACCCAACCCAAAAAACTCGACAAATATCTTTGCTCGTTTTCTCACCCTAACTCGCTCAGAATCGAACGGTTTCTTTCCCAATCACTTGGATTGGATTACTTAACATAAGAACACTCTAATATACTCAATGAAGCCCTCTAAACACTCACTTCCATCTCAATAAATCATCAAAACCCCAATACAACAAGATTTAGGATAAACTTCAAGAACAGTTCTCAAGAACTCATCAAAAACTCTAATCCTTCAACTTTAAGAATGAAATTTCGCTGAGAATAACATGATTGGCATGTGGGTGATCAAACCCAACACCTATGGAAGCTTACATACCTCTTAGGGATCAAACCCATGGAGAAAATCTGCAAGAAAACTCAAGAACTTCGACGAACGCCTTGATCCTTTCCTCTTTTCTCCTCTTTTCTCTACTTGAACTCTCAACTAAAACCCTAGGCGTATATTAGGATTATAAAACTGAACCTAATAGGATTATACCCTTAAAACCTTTCTAAAATTGAATTAAATCTGATTTGGTAAGGAAAAGACCAAAATACCCCTTACTATTTTCGGGTAACTTTCCTTATTTGGGCAGCCTGACTTCAAAAGGGGATATCGCACTCATCCGACCTCGAAACTTAGCAAACTCGGTGGCGTTGGATAGATAATTCAAATATATTTCACTGGATACCTTGTAGTCCACCTAACACATCCTGTACTGACCTTAAAACTCAAGAAATTTTAATTTCCTTGGTAAAATCTACTCACAACGAAGGATGGTTCAATTCTTATTTGAAAAGAATTCTGGGGTGTTACAATATCTCCCCCTGGGATCATTCGTCTTCGAATGACGCCTGGACTGGGTATGGAATGGGTTACTTTTACTAAGGTCTACGTCTAATGGTACGCTCTTACTATATTCAAGCTTAATTCAAATCCTTAGGTTAGGTTCTATACCTATCTATAGGGAATCTCAATCCAAAACTATTACTCTTTACTACCACATTGGGCTCATATCAAGAACCACCTAACATTTAACAACACCACATTCAAGCTTAGTACTCTAACAACTCCATGGACTCCTACTAACTAACTCCTTCAAAACCAACTAAGGGCTCTCATTTAACTATTTCTCATAGTAAGATTTCACCCTCCTCTTCCTCCTCATTTATAACCTTAGATGGAATTATCACACCATCACTATCACGCTAAGAACATCAACCTCCTCTTTATAACATCACTCCATTACAAAAAGGACCTCTAAAAAGATATCCCCCAAACTCTTTGGAACTCATTACTATCTTACTCTCAAACACTTGACTTGATTTCTCATCTTTTCATTGTCACACCCTGAGCCTACTAGCTAGGCGGGACTGACACTCGAGAACCATTGCTGGCCCCAAATGAACCCTTGGCTTGGCTTACTTACTCAGTGGAATACTTATACACAAGAAGAACAGTCTCATATAATTAACTCATGAAATAACTTACAATGTTATAAAAGAAACATCCAACTAGCCAAGATGGCAACTCAAGTCTCAAAACATAAGCCAATAACAAGATAATGACAAATGAATTAACTAACTGTCTATCTATCTATGAAGCCTCTAATAACTGAGATGGATGTTGTAACACCCCAGAAATTCTATGATTTAAGCTAGAGCCTCACCTTATGAATAATGACTTAAAAATAGTTAAAATGATGATTCTAAACCTAAATTAATGCAATCAACTTAGTTTGGAAGAGTAAAAGTCTAAACGTCAAGAAACGACCAAGACGTCCGGAAAGTAGAGAAGAATGTGTCCTAGCGTGTCCTTAGGTTTTGGGCAGGTTTGGGAGTGTCGTATGATTGTTTAATCTTGTAAAAAGGTTTATATTATGTAAATATATGTTTATAGGGTCAAAAAGTTTGAATATGACTCCCCGGGGCAACCCTAAGGGGACGCGAGGAGGACCCTAACCTTGGCCAAGCAAGCTGCCAAGGCAGCTTGCGAAATGCACTTGGAGGGAATAGCTCCGCGTTGCGGACTAGCTCCACCAAGGAGTAAAAATCTTGTTCGTGACGCGGTCGTGTCGCGGACTCTACTGTCTTGAAATTCAATTCCAAATATCTTTTGGGAAGAGGTCCGCGACGAAAATGCAAAAATTTAGAAATCAATTTTTATTTCATTAAAGAGTCCAACTAAGTGAGGGGTATTTAGGGTATTTTAGGGGACGTGTATATAATTATTTTTAAGTCAATTTACGTCATTTTTATCACTCAAACACAAAACCCAAAGATCTAAACGTAACGTTCCTCCTTCTCTATACTTTCTCTCTTCCCAAGAACTCCATTGAAGAAGATTGGAGCTTCAAGAAGAAGACCAACTGTCCAAGGTTTCAACTCAGATTTTTGTGGTTAATTCTTCAATAAGGTATGGTTGCTTATCACTCTTGGGATTCCTTTCCCCAAGAGGCCCCTTCAAGATGAATTTCAAAATCTCAATTTCTAGGTTTCAATCCAAAAATGTGGGTCTTCTTTCTAAAGAAAAATTGATGTTATAAACTGACTTTGATTGATGTTAGATGAACAATTATGGATGAATTTATGTTGTATTGATGGTTTCTTGAATAATTCCCCATGAGACCCATGTTTCTCCTTCTTTACCAAATTCTAACCCTAGTTTGTGTTGGATATTAATTGAAGGATATGAATTGAATGTGATGTGATGTATTTCATGTTTGTATGATGATTCTACCCTAGGTTATGTATAATTTCTAAGAAATTAGGTTTGAGTCTTTGAACGAAGCCTTGAAGGCTATGAAGGGAATATGTCAATTTCTTATATTGATGTTAATTATGTCATTACTTCATGAATTACCTTGTATTATGTATTGATTATGAATTAGTTGGAAATTTAAGTATGAATGTCCCATGAAGGGAAAGAAGGTATGAAGGTTGGTTCTTCTTTGAACTCAAGTAGGAAAGGTAAATTACTTAGATTGCAATGATGCTATTCCTAATGTGTTGTTGTGGTGTTGATGACCTAGTTTCTTTATCCTTAACCCTATACACTTGAATTAGCTATGAAGTATGTATGTATGTTATGGTATGATTGTTATATGATTGAAAGGTAGTTCTCATGATTATAATATAATGTAAAGTGAAAGGTTTACTCACTTGCTAAGTGTTTCCAAAGTGAAAGGATTGTTACTCACTTGTGAACACATATGAGCTATTATGGTAAAATGTCTACATAACAGTCTAGTAAAAGCTAATGTGAAATTATCTGATGACTAAAGATGATTACAAAAGGTAATTAGATGCTTAACACCAAAAGGGCATGTAAATGAGATGGGGGTCTCACGTTTAGTAAGCCCGGCTCCCCACATATGTTTCCTCATGTTTAGCAAGTCCGGATTACCCACGGTATGTGTTGTCTCATGAGATGGAAACCTCCATATTTAGTAAGTTAGGGTTTCTAGAAGCAATCTCTTTGACCCTTAACTATGTGCCCACATAGGACTTTAGCTTAGTGGGTTCACCTAGATAGCTATGCACGAATTGTTACACCTAAGACAAGTGTTAACCCTCTCTTTTCGGTGTGGGAGTAGAACACCAGATTACATGTAGCTCTCTTGGTCTATGTTGGTTATTGCAATATTTCCGTAATGTAAAACTAAATGAAGGTATGAAAGGTGTGAACTCTTTCTAGGGCTTTGTTAAGGGTTTCTACATAGTGTAAGGAAGGGTATGGGACTTCCCTTGCACGTTGTACTTGTAGGATCCTAAGAGATGGTTGTAGTAGCATTCTCTTATGATTATGATGGTTATGACTAATGAATGGTGAAGCTATGTTATGTATGATCGTTATGAATATGGTAAGTTATGATGATATATGATCTTATGAATGTATGCATGAAGTAGGTTGCTTAATGTGATACTTGGCTTTGAATAGGGTTATGGGGTTCTATTATTGGCATTGCATGAGTATTGCTTGGGTTGTCTACATGTTGGGATGATACTATGTTGGTTTGGACTATGTTGCTTATTTTCTGTGCATATTGGATTTACTTGGTAAAAAGCATGTTTTGACTAAATGTCCTTTTATGCATGTTTCAATGGTTTTTATGCATAGTAGCCATACCTAGATCGTGTGTTGTACTAACCCGTATTTTCTACCTTTTCCCCAACATTTAAGTTCGGGCCGTTGAGGATTCAAGCTTACTTCTGAAGACACTTGGAGTTGCTTCCCCAAGTTGGTGAGTCCTCAAGTCCAAGGACAAGACCATATGATCTAACTTCTATGTTTAGTTCTTTGCTTATGTTGAAAGACATTGTTGTACTTTCCTACTTCTAGACTTCTTATTGATGTAAGGGCTAAGTCCCATTTTTGATACTTCTATGTCTAGATGGTAGATTGTGACGAAGTTAGATTCTATTTTTTATATATGAAGTGAAGTTGAACTTCCAAAGTAAAAGTTTTAAATTTTTCGTGATTTTATTCTATGATACATGTTATGATGAATGCTAAGGACTTGTATAAGACCTCTTCGAGGTCGAATACGCTGGTAACGACTATGGGGTGCTCTCGGGTCGTTACAAACTTGGTATCAGAGCATAAGGTTGAGTATAATATAGGATTCATGTCACAAGATACCAAGTCTTGTTCATGGGTGTGAAGCGCGCCACACTTATGAATGGGAGGCTGCGAGATGCTTAGGAACTTTCACTCTTTTGTTATTCCATAGTCGTACCTAAGAGTCTTAACTCTATTTAGTCCTTTTCTTCTAATCCTTCTCTTGTGCTTATAGGGAATTAATACAAAAAGGAACAATGCAAGGAGGGCCGGTGAGGAGAATGTGAATGAGGCGGTTCCCTCTCAAGCTCCTCAAAACCCTCAAGTTCCTATTGAAGAAGGGGCTATGTCTAATGTTGAGATAAAGTCGTCTATTCATAATTTGACTCAAGTGTTGGCCACTCAAGTTGCTAGGGATGCTAGGGTGCAAGTGAACCCCAATGCTAGCACTACCGCTTCTAGGATAAGGGATTTCACAAGGATGAATCCCCCTACTTTCTTTGGCTCTAAAGTGGAAGAAGATCCACAAGGGTTCATGGATGAAGTGTCTAAGGTTCTAGAGGCTATGGGTGTGTCTTCTCAAGAAAAGGCGGAGTTAGCCGCCTATCAACTCAAAGATATGGCACAAGTGTGGTATGAGCAATGAAAGGAAGGGAGACTTATTAGAGAGGGTCCGATAAGTTGGGCTACATTCAAGATGGCTTTTCTTGATAGGTTTTTCCCCTTGGAACGAAGGGAGAGGAAAATGCAAGAATTCATCAACCTTCATCAAGGGGGTGTGAGTGTGAAGGAGTATGGACTCAAATTCACTCAATTGTCCAAGCTTGCTCCTACTTTGGTGTCGAACTCTAGAGCTACAAAGAACAAATTTGTTATAGGGGTATCCGATCTTGTGGTGAATGAATGTAGGTAGGCTATGCTAATCCCAAGCATGGACATTTCTCGTCTTATGGTTCATACCGAACAAATTGAGGAGCAAAAGCTTAAGCAAGAGGGTAGAGAATTGAAGAGGTCAAGGGACGATGATGGAAATTCTTCTAAGTCTAGGTTGAAATCCAAGATAAGCCAAAGTTCAAAAAGAGGTTTTCCAACCAAGGACCTCCTAACACTCCAAGGGTCAACAAAGGTAAAGTGTCTATCCCCAAGCCTCAAGAAGCAAGAGGTGGTGGTCCTTATGTTGAGAAGCCTATTTGTACAAAGTGTGGTCGAAAACATGAAGGCAAGTGCCTAGTTGGCACGGGTAATTTCTATGGTTGTGGTAAGAGCGGACACATGAGGAGGGACTGCCCTATGCTAAAGGCTCAAGGAAGGGAAAATGCTCAAGCACAAGTAGGTTGCCCAAATCCCGATGCTCTTAAGAAGAATCGCTTCTATGCTCTCCAATCCCGAGGTGATCAAGAGAGCTCTCCGGATGTTGTGACTGGTACGCTACAACTATTTTCAATTAATGTTTATGCATTGTTGGATCCAGGTGCCACTTTGTCTTTTGTAACCCCTTTAGTGGCTATGAAATTTGATATGCTTCCCGATGTCTTAGATGAACCCTTTTCAGTTTCTACCCCAGTGGGTGATTCCATAGTTGCTAAAAGAGTTTATAGGGGTTTTCCCATATCTTTGCCCAATAGAGTCACTTTGGTTTATTTGGTGGAACTTGATATGTTAGACTTTGATGTTATATTGGGGATGGATTGGCTTCATGCTTGTTTTACGTCCATAGATTGTAGGACCCGAATTGTGAAGTTTCAATTTCCTAATGAACCCATTTTAGAATGGAAGGGAGGAAATTCCATTCCTAGGGGAAGGATCATTTCATGTCTAAAAGCTTGTAAGTTGATTTCTAAGGGTTGTCTCTAACATATTGTGAGGATCAAGGATCTTGAGTCCGAGATTCCTCCTTTGGAGTCGGTCCTCGTAGTGAAGGATTTTCCAGAAGTCTTTCCCGATGACTTACCCAGAATTCCTCCCGAATGGGAAATAGATTTCGGCATAGATTTATTGCTAGATACACAACCCATCTCAATCCCTCCTTACCAAATGTCCCCGGCAGAGTTGAAGGAACTAAAAGCTCAACTCAAAGATTTGTTAGATAAGGGTTTCATCCAACCTAGTATATCTCCTTGGGGTGCACCAGTGTTATTTGTGAATAAGAAGGATGGATCTCTTTGTATGTGTACTGATTACCGACATTTAAATAAGATGACCATTAAGAACAAGTATCCACTCCCTAGGATTGATGACTTGTTTTATCAACTTCAAAGAGCGAGTTACTTTTCAAAAATTGATTTGAGGTTGGGTTATCACCAACTTAGGGTGAGAGGTGTTGATGTTCCGAAAACAACCTTCCGAACAAGATATGGTCATTTTGAATTCTTAGTGATGTCCTTTGGTATTACAAATGCCCCGGCGGCTTTCATGGACCTTATTAATCATGTGTTTAGGAATTATCTAGACTCATTTGTTATTGTCTTTGTTGATGACATCCTCATATACTTTAAAAGTGAGGATGATCACATAAATCATTTGAGGATAGTATTTCAAGTCCTCAAAGATCACCAACTCTATGCTAAGTTTAGCAAGTGCGAATTTTGGCTAAGATCGGTTGCTTTCCTTGGTCACATTGTTTCTAGTGAGGGTATAGAAATTGATCCAAAGAAAACCGATGCGGTCAAAAGTTGGCCTAGACCTTTGAGTCCTTCCGACATCCGAAGCTTTTTGGGTTTGGCCGGTTACTACCGGAGGTTTGTTGAGGGATTTTTATCTATTGCATCTCCATTAACGGCCTTAACTCAAAAGAAGTCCAAGTTCGAATGGTCGGAATCTTGTGAAAAGAGCTTCCAATTATTGAAATATAAGCTCACCTCCGCTCCGCTTCTGACCTTACCAGAGGTCACTGAAGGGTTTGTAGTATATTGTGACACTTCTAGAGTAGGTTTGGGTTGTGTCCTCATGCAGCATGGTAAGGTTATAGCTTATGCCTCGAGACAACTCAAGGTGCATGAGAAGAATTATCCAACTCATGACCTTGAGCTAGAGGCCGTAGTCTTTGCTTTAAAGATTTGGAGACACTATCTCTATGGGGTACATGTGGATGTGTTTACCGACCACAAGAGTCTTCAATATGTTTTTACCCAAAAAGAATTGAATCTCCGACAAAGAAGGTGGTTGGAACTCTTGAAAGATTATGAAATGAGTGTCCTTTACCACCCCGGAAAAGTAAATGTGGTTGCAAATGCTTTGAGTCGTGTATCTATGGGTAGTGTGTCACAGGTGGAAGAAGAGAAAATGGAGTTAACCCGTGATGTACATAGGCTAGCCAGGTTGGGTGTCCGACTTGAAGATTCCCCAAAAGGAGGTGTCATGGTCTGTCATAATTCCGAGCCATTGGTTATTGTTGACGTGAAGTCTAAGCAACATCTTGACCCTCTTTTGATAGAACTAAAAGAGTCGGTTCTCAATAAATCAATAGAAACTTTCTCTCAAGGAAAAGATAGGGTGCTTAGGCACCAAGGGAGGTTATGTGTGCCGGATGTGGATGGCCTAAGAGAGACAATCTTAGAGGAGGCCCATGGGTCTCGATACTCCATCCATCCGGGAGCCACCAAAATGTATCATGACTTACGTGAGATTTATTGGTGGAACGGAATGAAAAGAGACATAGTAAATTTTGTGGCTAGGTGCTCAAATTGCCAACAAGTTAAAGCCGAGCACCAAGGATCGGGAGGTCTAACTCAAGATATTGATACCCCTACTTGGAAGTGGGAAGAAATTAATATGGACATCGTGGTAGGTTTGCCTCGAACCCATAGGCAACATGACTCCATTTGGGTCATTGTGGATAGGTTGACTAAATCAGCCCATTTCCTTCCCGTCAAGGTTTCTTATTCGGCGGAAGATTATGCTAAGTTGTACATTAAGGAGATTGTGAAGTTGCATGGGGCGCCGTTGTCGATTATTTTGGATAGAGGTGCCCAATTTACTTCCCATTTTTGGAGGTCTTTCCAAAGTAGGTTTGGTACTCAAGTGAAACTTAGTACGACATTACACCCTCAAACGGAACGCACCATCCAAATCCTAGAGGACATGTTGAGACCGTGTGTCATTGACTTCAAAGGTAATTGGGATGACCACCTACCTTTGATAGAATTTTCCTACAACAATAGCTACCACTCGAGTATTGCTATGGCACCTTTTGAAGCACTTTATGGTAGAAGGTGTCGATCTCCGATTGGGTGGTTTGAAGTGGGTGAATTTGCTCTTTTTGGTCCCGAGGTAGTCTATGAGGCTACAGAGAAAGTTCGACTTATAAGTGATAGGTTGAAAACGGCTCATAGTCGGAAAAAGTCTTATGCCGAAAATAGAAAGAGGGATCTTGAATTTGAAGTAGGTGATTGGGTCTACTTGAAGATCTCACCCATGAAAGGGATGATGAGGTTTGGTAAGAAGGGGAAGCTTAATCCCCGGTATGTTGGGCCTTATGAAATCTTGATGCGTGTCGGAAAGGTTGCTTATGAGTTGAAATTTCCCATCGAATTGGCCCCGGTTCACCCGGTGTTCCATATTTCTATGTTAAAGAAGTGTATAGGTGACCCGTTGTCAATTCTCCCTCGAGAAGGTTTAGGGGTGAATGAGAACCTTTCTTATGAAGAGGTCCCGGTCGAAATCTTTGATCGTCAAGTTAAAAAGTTGATAAATAAAGACCTTGCCTCCGTAAAAGTTCTATGGAGAAACCACCTAGTTGAGGGTGCAACATCGGAGGCCGAGGTCAACATAAAGTCCCGCTACCCTCATCTTTTTTCCTCCTACTCCTAGACATAGTTGAGGTTAGTAGTCTCTCTTAATTTAGTACAAATTGAAAATCATGTGTGTTGATGATTATGACATGATTTCCTTGTATGTGCATATTTTTGTGAAAATTCATGCTTAAGTTGTATGTTGAGTTTTCATGAATTTTGTTTGTCATGGTTGAAATTGCACCCATAGATGTTGTGTGATGTTGTCTTCAAGAGAGTTGTAATGAGAATGCTTGATGTTGTCTTGTTAAAGAATGTCTTGTTAATTGCTTAGTATATAGGTTGATGCTCATTGATTATGGAGAAGGTAGATCCTCCTATACTTATGTGAAGTAAAGAGTTTTGAGCATATTGATGTTGTGGATTAAATTCCTATATGATATGATGATATGATGTTATTGATGTGACTGGTTGTTGTGCTGCTAGTTTGAGTCATCGTCTCCCTAGAAAGAAGTCCAAGTGACATTCGGGGACGAATGTTCCTAAGGGGGGGATATTGTAACACCTCAGAAATTCTATGACTTAAGTTAGAGCGTCACCTTATGAATAATGACTTAAAAATAGTTAAAATGATGTTTCTAAACCTAAATTAATGCAATTGACTTAGTTTGGAAGAGTAAAAGTCTAAACGTCAAGAAACGACCAAGACATCCGAAAACTAGAGAAGAATTTGTCCTAGCGTGTCCTTAGGTTTTGGGCAGGTTTGGGAGTGTCGTATAATGGTTTAATCTTGTAAAAAGGTTTAAATTAGGTAAATATATGTTTATAGGGTCAAACCGTTTGAATACGACTCCCTGGGGCAACCCTAAGGGACCCCGAGGAGGACCCTAACCTTGGCCAAGCAAGCTGCCAAGGCAACTTGCGAAATGCACTAGGAGGGAATAGCTCCGCGTCGCGGACTAGCTCTACCAAGGAGAAAAAATCTTGTTCGCGACGTGGTCATGTCGCGGACTCTACTGTCTTGAAATTTAATTCCAAATATCTTCTGGGAACAGCTCCGCGTCACGGACTTGTTCCGCGAAAAATGCAGATATTTAGGAATCAATTTTTATTTCATTAAATAGTCCAACTAAGTGAGGGGTATTTAGGGTACTTTAGGGGACGTGTATATAATGATTTTTAAGTCAATTTACGTCACTTTTATCACTCAAACACAAAACCCCAAAGATCTAAACCTAAAGTTCCTCCTTCTCTCTACTCTCTCTCTTCCCAAGTACTCCATTGAAGAATATTGGAGCTTCAAGAGGAAGACAAACTCTCCAAGGTTTCAACTCGGATTTTCGTGGTTAATTCTTCAATAAGGTATGGTTGCTTATCACTCTTGGAATTTCCTTTCCCCAAGAGGCCCCTTCAAGATGAATTTCAAAATCTCAATTTTTTGGTTTCAATCCAAAAATGTGGTTCTTCTTTCTAAAGAGAAATTGATGTTATAAACTGACTTTGATTGATGTTAGATGAACAATTATGGATGAATTTATGTTGTATTGATGGTTTCTTGAATAATTCCCCATGAGACCCATGTTTCTCCTTCTTTTCCAAATTATAACCCTAGTTTGTGTTGGATATTAATTGAAGGCTATGAATTGAATGTGATGTTATGTAATTCATGTTTGTATGATGATTCTACCCTAGGTTATGTATAATTTCTACAAAATTAGGGTTGAGTCTTTGAACGAAGCCTTGAAGGCTATGAAGGGAATATGTCAATTTCTTATATTGATGTTGATTATGTCATTACTTCATGAATTACCTTGTATTATGTATTTGTTGGAAATTGAAGTATGAATGTCCCATGAAGGGAAAGAAGGTATGAAGGTTGGTTCTTCTTTGAACTCAAGTATGAAAGGTAAATTACTTATATTGTAATGATGCTATACCTAATGTGTTGTTGTGGTGTTGATGACCTAGTTTCCTCATCCTTAACCCTCTACACTTGAATTAGCTATGAAGTATGTATGTATGTTATGGTATGATTGTTATATGATTGAAAGGTAGTTCTCAT
>JAJOOS010003675.1:0-23006 GCA_029582725.1 Solanum chiquidenum
CGCCACTAGCGAGTGAGACAAGTAAGAAAATATTATTTATTTATTTTTAACATTTATTTAATTAAAATATTATTTTCTTTTACTTTATTTGTTTTATGGTTTTTTCTAATTTTTATCTTCCTTCATCAACGTTTACCCAGAAGAGTTCTCGGACTCATTTTTTAGCTGAGGGAGATCAAATTAATGAGATTATTGACAGAGAAAGAGATGAAAGCGGAGTGAGGTTGCAGATGACGATCGAAAAAGACCTGTGAGAGAAGCATCGAAGAATTGACGACGACGGAGGGATATTCGTCGGGGTCACGTTCAAACCCAGTAAAAAATACCCTATCTCAATCAGAGAGAGAATTTCAGTCTTTGTAGATACAACAAATGTTGATTTTGAGCAAAAATTAAAGGCGAACTACACAAAAATGGTTGAACGATCGAAAAAGAAGCGTCGGAGATTTGATAGTGTTTTTTATTTTTCAATTTTATTTTTGATTTGCTAGAGAAAATGATTGAGATGGTGTTAAAGTGTGTGGGTGGTGGCTATGGTAGAGAATCGCCGGCGGGCGGCGGCACTGAAGAAGAAGAATAGAGGTATTTTTCAGAAAAACAAATAGAATAAGTAACATATATGAAATTAAAAATAAAAATAAAAATAAAATAATTGACACGTGGTCACTTCCCTTCTTAAACTTGGGGTTGATCGAAAAATGGGACACTTTTACCACTTTTAAATTGTTTAAGGGGTTACTAAGACCTTTACAAAGTTCAAGTGTCTTTTTAAAAAAGTGTTATAGTTGAATGGGGTAATGATGTATTTTCTCAAAAAAGAATGATCAAATATGGAAAAAATTTATATTTTCCTATTTAGGAAAAAAATAAATGCAATTATGGTAATGTTTTAACTTTCCTTTAAATAAAAAGTAAACTTAAATATAATAAGCAAACTAAGGCAAAATCCTAACATGTCTCGCTCGCCTTTGCTCATTTTGTCTTTCGTCTCTCTTTCTATTATAGTGTATCTGATAATAAAATATAAGGGTGTCGAATAAACGAGTTGAGTTGAAATTGGAGATATTAAAGTTGGTTGAAATAGAAATTGCATTTTGGTCCTGATCCGCATAAGTTTACTTTTAGCTCAAATGAGTTGGGCTTAAAAACGGGTTGGAACTTAACCCGCCCATTTGACTCGATTAAGGCTTGAATGGGTTGAGATTGAATTCAATTCAAATTTTCTTGAGCTCAATCATTCTGGATGGATTGAGCAGGTTACCTCCTGGTTGGCTCATTTTTTATATCCCTAGCAAAATACATATAGTTGATTTACTTAAAATCTGCTATAAAATTAGATAATATGTAATTATTTAAAATTATATGGAAAATTAGTAAATATTTAGTCGGAACGTGTCTAGGGATGGCAATGGGGCGGGGCGGGTTGAGCTTATCCCGCAAAATTTTTAACCCACCCCGCCCTGCGTAGGCCGCTCCTCATGATCCCGCCCCGCATAATTTTCTTAATATTTTTTTTTCTAGTTAAGTTTGATACTAAAAAGAAAATTTATAAAATAAATTCATTTAATAGGATAGTGACTTAAAATTTTATTTTTTAGTGGTCAATTGGAAAACATGTAAGAAATTGAATTATTTTTTATTGAACAATTTTCATTTACTATCTTGAATATTTTAGTAGCTTTAAAACATTTGTCTTAATAAATAGTGCTCTATCACTCTTACGACAAGTAAAAAATTAAAATTAAGTTTAAACCTACATATACCCGCAACCCGCTCCGCCCTACATCAATTTAAAAAAAGAAAAAATTACATGAAATAGCAAACTATTAATTCAAATTAAATGTTATAGTTATACTTTCTTTTATTTGTAATTCGCAACAAACATTACATGTTTTTTGCCATCCCATTTGTATATCGAAATATACAAATGTAGGACCCATTTGTATACCAAAATATACAAATAGATCGAAATATATAAATGCAGGACCCATTTATATACCGAAATATACAAATGCAGGACCCATTTGTATACCAAAATATAAAGTTCGAAATATACAGATTAATAGTCATAGTAAACATAAAGTTTGTTATAGAGCGCAATTATACAAACTACAAATGTAATTTTTATGTTTGCTAAACCTAAAATTTACTCTTAAAAAAACTCACTTCAACACGTTCCACATCTCATCCGCCCCATACAACTTTAAACTGCCACATAGCCTTAAACCCGCCCCACTCCGCATCCGCCCACCCCATCGCTATCCCTAAATGTGTCAAAAAGATTTCTGGAAATAGCGAATTTATTTCCACGTCAAAATAACAGCACTGAACTGAAGTCCGGAAAGTTCTACATTCTTCCCTCTTCTACTGCTCTGTTTTCTAGACCCATCTCTCCGTCTCTTAATAAAACTCTACCCACAACCAAATTCCAAAACACAAAACTTCAATCATTCAATTAACACAACACAACACAAACATACATATCCTCTACATAAATTTGCCTCTTATTTATCTTTTTATCTTATCAAATTTTGAGTTCAATAACAGAAGATGGGTGTAGATTACTATAAGATATTGCAAGTTGAAAAGAGTGCTACAGATGATGAACTGAAGAAAGCTTATAGGAAATTGGCTATGAAATGGCATCCTGATAAGAACCCAAATAACAAGAAAGAAGCTGAGGCTAAATTCAAACAGATCTCTGAAGCTTATGAGGTACTTAATTCACAATTCTTGTTCTTGATTTTTGAATAAAGCTGCTAACTTTATGTTTTATTATGTTAATCACTGCTAGTTTAGGCTCTTTCTTGATTCCCAATGCTTTGATTCTTGAAATTTGTTTAATAGGGTTTTCAATTATCTTTTAAAGATTGTATTTTTATGTTGAAATTGTGTTGCAGGTTCTGAGTGATTCACAGAAAAGGGCAATTTATGATCAGTATGGGGAAGAAGGCCTTAAAGGTCAAGTGCCACCACCAGATGCTGCTGCTGGTGGACCTGGTGGGGCTACATATTTCCATACAGGTGATGGACCAAATGTGTTTAGATTCAATCCAAGAAATGCCAACGATATCTTTGCAGAATTTTTCGGGTTTCAAACCCCGTTTGGTGGTGGGATGGGAGGTGGTGGTGGTGGGATGGGAGGTGGTGGTGGTGGGATGAGAGGTGCAAGGTTTTCTAGTTCAATGTTTGGGGATGATATCTTCAGTTCATTTGGAGAAGGCAGACCAGCCATACGTAAGGCGCCACCGATTGAACGAACAGTCCCTTGTAGTCTAGAAGAACTTTATAATGGGACAACCAAGAAGATGAAGATCTCTAGGGAGATTGCTGATGCAAGTGGGTAAGTAAACTGGTCAGAATTTTCAGATATGATATGCTTGTTACTGTTTATTTGGCTTGTATTGTTATGTAGTCATGTTTATCCTTTCTGTTACTTTATAATTATGATCCCTGCTTGGTTAATTTATGAATTAGTATCTGTTGAGTTCATTGAACTTCAATGAATGGATCTTTTGCTTGTTAGTTGTCGAATTCTTGTTTAGCCGATCCCTCTTATATCTCATATAACTGTTCACTATGGAGCAACCTGATTGCCACCAAGTGTCCTTCAGGTTGTTTGAAACTTGTATTTGCTGCACAAGTTTTTGTTGTGTTCTTTAAGTATTTGTTTTTAATTTGTGGCCAAGATGAATGCAAATATAGGCGTCGGGTGGAGTTCTTACTTCCAAATTATGCTTGAATGTCAATTGTAGGCGTATTATTATAAAAGAATGAGTAGGATAGGAGTAATAGCTTAAATGTATAGTCTGGTTTGCTGAACATTCATGAGCTTCATGGACCAAAAACTGTGCTTGTAATTTGTGGCCTAGATGAATATGAATATAGGCATCGTGTGGAGTTCTTGCTTCCAAGTTATGCTTGAATGTCAATTGTAGGTGTATTATTATAAAAGAATGAGTAGGATAGGAGTAATAACTTAAAGGCTTAAGTCATCTGCGTCCACTTAAAGTTGTTCGCATAATTCACTTTGACACCTCAATTAGGGGTTGACCTATTGATCACTTTTACCGTTCAAAACATGTACCTATTAAGTACTTTTTGGTGACATGGCATCCGAGTGTAATACACATCTAAGAAAGCATGTGAAGCCATAATTTTTTTTTTGCGGACCAATCAAAAATAGACATATCAACATTAGAAAAATCATAATTTGAACATATAAAAAATAAAAATCCCTAGCGTCATCTTACCCAATTTGTCTTCCCCTCGACTTCTCTATCCAATATTCTCATCAGGCAGATTCCTTCGCCACCATCCCTTGACACACCCCTTTTCCATCTAATCCTTCATTCTTTCTTTCTTTCTATCATCATTCCACCATAATCAATGTCATCGTTGTTGTTTCCTTCATCGGAAATACATCAATTAAATAGATGACCAATCAAAACACAAAAAAATAAAAGAATTTACTGATAAAGATTTTCATTTGAGTTGTAGAAGAGAGTATTTTTAGAAATAAAAATCAAATTGAGTCAAAAACAGTTTGGCGGAACTCCATTTTTTCCGACAAGACTAATACGAATCTGAAATTATTTTATTTTCTTAGAAATCGTTAAAAGAGAGGAGGTAGGTGTGTGGTTATCGGAGTGAGAATGGTTATCGGAGTGTGTGTGGTTTCAGCCGCCAGTGTGTTACTGACAAAGAAGAACATGGGGATGGATAGACATCGGGGTTGGGTGGGTGCGTGTGGTGTTCTGGCAAAGAAGAAAAGGGGGAGAAAAGTTTTTCCTTTTTTTTTTTTTTGCTGAAAACATAGTGTTTTTATTTTATTTTATTTTTTAATATATCTTTTAATTGTTATTATGGGCCTAAGGCCACATGTCTTTTTCTGATTAATTACTATGCCACGTCATTGCGAGTGTATGGCACACAATTTCTATTTTTAGTTGATTGTCAAAAAAATGTTCACTAGGTATTGCCTATTTTTTTTACTAATAAAGGTGCTCAATTGGAACAAGCCTAACTTAAATGTACACGGACAACTTTATACGTGGTTACAGATGACTTGAGCCTAACTTAAATGTATATTCTGGTTTGCTGAACATTCATGAGCTTCATGGACCAAAAACTGTGCTTGTAATTTGTGGCCAAGATGAATGCGAATATAGGCATCGTGTGGAGTTCTTACTTCTAAATTATGCTTGAATGTCAATTGTAGGCGTATTATTATAAAAGAATGAGTAGGATAGGAGTAATAGCTTAAATGTATATTCTGGTTTGCTGTACATTCATGAGCTCCATGGACCAAAAACTGTGGTTGTAGCTATAACTTCTCAATTAGTCATTGCTGTAGAAACATATAAAGGAACAACGTAATGTCCAACTTTGTTCATCTGGTCGAATTACATGAAGTTGTCGCTATTGCTGTTGATATTCTGACAACTAGTTTTGTGTGCAGGAAGACTTTACCAGTAGAAGAAATTCTGACCATTATAATCAAACCTGGCTGGAAAAAGGGAACTAAGATTACATTCACAGAGAAAGGAAACGAAGAGCCAAACGTCCTTCCTGCAGATCTCGTGTTCACAATTGATCAGAAACCACACAGTGTTTTCACAAGGGATGGGAATGACCTTGTAATCAATCAGAATATCTCACTTGTTGAAGCATTAACAGGCTACACTGCCCATGTAACGACGCTCGATGGAAGAAAACTGACTATTCCTATCAACAAGGTAATACACCCAAACTATGAAGAGATTGTCCCAAAGGAAGGAATGCCAATACCCAAAGATCCTTCCAAGAGAGGGAATTTGAGGATCAAGTTTGATATCAAGTTCCCTACAAGGTTGACAGCTGACCAGAAGACTGGAATTAAGAAGTTGCTTCCTTCCTAGGCCAAACCCATAGCATCTTTACACAGTCTGTGTACTGTTTTAGTTACTTTCTTTTATTATTTACTATCTTGGGTAATTGGTTCCCTTGTAGTGTTTGCATATTATAGCTTCGAATTGTCTGTGTAAGTCGATAAGTTGTGATAGTAATAAAGTATTTTGACATTTTACAACTCTTCAACAAGTCTCTTTTGCTGAAGTTGGAGTCTAATGTGTATGATAAACGTATCGTCGACTCCTCATGTACTTTGCAGAGGGAGGTAGATTATTTATGTGGAGCACAAACTTGCATTGTGAAATCTTGTAGCTTTGCAGATAGGTTAACTATAGCAGGAACTAATTTCAACGTTTTTATCCATACACTTTTATGTAATCTACTTTCTTCAATGCTAAAAAGGTATTTTTTAAAATGCTTAGATACTTATCGACTACATTTCAATAGTCTTGAATCAAACAGCCTACTGTAACAGGGAAGTCACTACTTCAAACGGCATTGAGTTTTTGCAATTATCACAAGAGTGGGAGATAAAATAATAAACCACAATGAAGCAAAAGATATTGACTAACAAGCTATTATTTTGATAAGCCACCAATCATTAAACATTGAAGTAAAAATGATCAGAAAGGTGCAACTGTAAAATTTGACATAGATGATTTTGATCACCAACAGCCCCATAATAGACGATTGCACGACGGTATCTGAACTCTGACTGACTATCAATTTTTTATACTATTTTCTATGATGATAAAATGTAACAAAAACTCTGCTCCATTAACACTATACACAAAGACAAGTCAGCTCTCGGGCTTCATCTCAAAAGAATACCAAAGTTCCTTAAAAAAAGAACGAATGCATCACACCAGACCTCTGTGTTCTGGCGATCAACCATCAGAGCTATATTGCAGTTGTCAAGCTCCACAAAAATCTTGGCAACCTCAATCACTATAATCTTCAGACTCTGAAGAGTCCGACTCTTGATCATCATTGACATCCCCATCCCTATCTGAGTCATCATCATCCATGTTAACATATCTTTCCAGATTTTGACCATCGCTTCTGTATCTATCAGCGTTGTCGTTGTCGTTGTCATTGTCATCATCTTCATCATCATTGTCATCTTCAATTCCATCACCAGCAGAAACAACCTGATCCTCATCTGACATATCCATTAAATCACTCCTGTTAAAATCATATGTATTTTCAGGAGCACTATCATCAGATTCAGCAGCTTCCATACTAATACTATTATCATTTGTGGCTTCTATTCCTTCCATATTCATGTCAAACTCTTCCGTCACATGCTTTCTAGGTGATACTACAAGACTTAGTCGGCTGCTTCTGTCACCCAAATAATCTGGTTGAGCCTCTTCAACAATTTTCTTTTCTATTCTCCTCTTCCTGACAGTTCGGCGACCTCGTACATGTCTCTGCCCATGCGTTTCTCCCTGCTTAATAAGAACTTGAGTTAACGTCTCACTAGGCCTTACAACAGCCCTGCCAGACTCTGGTGGTTTGCTAGTAGTTCCTTTCTGCAGCTTTCCACGAGGACGACCGCCTCCCCGCCCACGAACAACTTGCCTACTTCTTGAGCTGCTAGGCAAATTGCTGAGATAATCCCAGTTTTCCTCCCTCATTAGTCCATGATCCATCACTGTTGGTTCTACCTTTTGCAGATCTTTCAAAGAAGCATACCCCAAAGATGGCTTCTGCATGCAAGAAAAAATTAAGTCATCAAAGATGATTCAGAAGAAAGAACATCATTAGCCAAAAATATAGCATTTATTATATAGTCACAGGTATTATCTGCAGTCCTAGATGCGATTAGCCAGTGGATGATCAAATGTTGGACCATATACAAGTTGAAAATTTTTCTTTCACCAAATAAATCCACAAAGACAGTAGCATGCAGTGCAAATAAACATGGATAAACAGTAAACTAAACATAATTAATAACACCAATTACTTAAATCAGAAGGAAAGACAACTCAACTGGAAGGCAATCTACTTTATTTTTCAACTCAGCCTCAGTTTTCTGCTGAGGATCATAGGATATGGAGGAATCAAGCTCCAAAAGTCTGAGAGCCACTGCAGAGGTGGTCTGAGGTATCCATGGGAGCTGTGGCACAGATTCAGGGTAAGTAGATTCACAAGCAGCTTTTCTTGATAAAGCACATAGACCCATCAATTCTTCTGCAGTCTCATAGTCAGCAGACAAGTAATCACGCTTGATGACGCCCTCTAACTGAGTCAGAATCTGCCCAAAAAAAAAAAAATCAAGAACCATTTCTTCTTGCAGCTTCTGAATTTGGAGGGGATGTATAGGAACAGGTTCAGCAACAGCTAACAAATCAGCCGAACTATCTGAATTTGCCATATGCTTTCTGGCAAAGTACAGAACTTAGATGATCCAAGCATCATTAACAAAATAACGGGTTTGAGGAACAACCATGCAGGAGTAAAACCAATTCCCAGATGGGGGATAACCTTCACTTTTATATTCTACTCTTTCCCCCTCTTTTATTCAAAAGGGTAAGAAGAGAACTCACTAGGGAAGAAATCCTGCCAGTTCATTATCATACATAATAGTAGCATATATATTTATTTCACCTTAATTCAATATTATAAAAAAAAACTGTACCTTGACAAGACACTTCAATCCGTAAGCCTAAATCAGACTGACCCAAGAAAATGAAATAGACAAAAATATAATTACTGTCCAAATAACAATGATTAATGATGGAGTACAGATGAGTCCCAAAGCATATTTTCGTAGTAAACTCGCACATGTCAAGAAAAAAAGAATCTTCAACATTCTTGGAAATTCGAGAAGTAATGCATTTCATAAAAAGAACTAAAAATCATATTTGTTTATAATCAAACAAATCTAAAAAAACATTTAAAAACTTGTAAGTAAACACAAGACTCTCGAACAGTAATCCCATATAAAACGAGTCGAAGGGAGTGAGATACCTGGAGAAGATCCTCAGGAGATGACGAATTTTGCAGTTTCAGGCCCCATGTCTTTCTACAGTCTTCTGTCCAAGATGATTGAAGTGCCTCATATGGCACACAAACCTGTGCATTCCAGCGACAAAGTTAACACTAAATATCATGCTATAAGAAACTAAAAACTGTCAACAGATTGTGCCTCATATCACATATGTACTTCATGTTCATATGTCTGTTCAGACATAGGAAAGACAAATACAGAAGGAGAAAAGTGAAGGCAGACAGCCTAACAGAAAACCAGATTCTTGGAGATATATCTCAAAAATCTCACCTCATTGAAACTTAATACGGCCTTCATTAATCTTACTCTTACAGGACAAGCGTTTGAAACCACCAAATTATTGTAATCAATTTTCAGATTGTCCATAGAATCCATTGCCTGCTCAAGGAACTTGCCGTTCATGTCAACTTCGCAACTCATCTTGTTGCAAGAAGGGCAAATACCCTCTTCAGAAAGGTAAGAATCTAAACAGTGGACACAAATGCCCAAAAGTGGCAAGCACCTTTTCTTCCCATATCGCATGGCACATAAAATTGAAGAGCTGAGACATTCTTTCCACATCCAGATCTGAAAACCTTGGAATCTCTGTAAGGCATTCTTTTTCTCTTCCTCATTCCTCCCTAGCTCAATTTTAAAAGACGAAGATGTTTCCCAGCTATCAGAACTCACGCCATATATGGCACTGCCAGGACTGTCTGCACTTGCACCAGATGTTGGGTTTGAACTAGCTCCACAAGACATGTTTTGCCGTGCGCGCCCCTTGAAAGGACCCTCAATCTTTTGTAACATAATATGCAAATGTGATTCCCTAACCCCTCTAGTATCCAAAGAAGCCAAAAGACGATCAAATGCCTGCAGGTAAAATAAAGGATTAGTAGATAAACAGGTAATAGCAAGGTTAGATATTCTTAGGACAGACAAGACCTTGCTAAGATCTATATAACTGCATATAGGGTGTTTCCCTGACCCCGATAACTTTCTAGTCCAGAAAAGCAACAATTTCCACAACACTTGTTGAGTATTACCAGACATATAATTCTCTCTAAACTACGGATTCATCCAGGGTCTTCATTTACCAGACATTGTCAATTGTTATATCTTGTTCAGTCATGACTTGCCATTTCTTACACTTAAATACAGAAAAAACTCTTTGAAGAAATGCAAGGTAAGGTTGCATACAATTGATCCATTTTGGTCAGACCCATCCTTGGACCCCCCACGCACAGCGTGGTGCACCGGGCTGGCCTCTTCTTTTTTTTAAAACCAAAATAGTGCAAGCGTTTTCCCTTGGGTAAAATATATATTCAGCCAACTAAACCTACTTTGACGTACTAACAGCAAAGTGCATTCTAAAAAATAATGAAAGGAGCATACCTCTTCAGTGTCAATAAGTTTCCAGCTGCCATGAGGTGATTCAACAAATATCCTGCCAGAACCAGGATCTTCGCTAGAACCAGAGGCAACAAATAGCCAGTAACGATTGCGTCTGCGGTCCTGACCTAAAGGCAAGGACCTGTACACATACATCTCTTCTGCTTTGTGGCCAATGAAAGATTTTAACTGCATGCGTGACCTTTCTGCTGTATTCCCACTTGGTACAGCAAATTGACCCACAAAGGTTTCTTGTGTGGCTGAACTCTTCTCAGCAGGAATGCTCTCAAAGTGGTTCTGAAGATTGTCTACTATACCAGCAGAGTCATCCTTTACCAGTGTGGTTGGTGATGTCCCTTGATTTTTATTGTTTGGATATCCCAATGGGCTTTGGCTACCCTCAACCACAACATTGAAGGAACTATCATTAAATTTATTGATTGTCTCCTCCTTCAATCGTCTTTTATCCAATTGGGATTCAGCCCACATCTGTTTTTTCAAAGCATTTGCTGCATCCAGACGATCCTACAAAACCATCTTCGTTAGATAGCTGAAAGAGACAGTAATGGAATAATGGTCAATAATGATAAATTTACCAGATTTATTACCTCAAGAACTGCACGGATAGAATTTCCTTCATTTGCTATGCCAATCAAGGCAACAAGAGCACTTAGACGCTCCTCAACACATAGGTCAGAGTATTCACCTTCAGCGAGTCCTTGAACCCATGGCTCACCTGCTTTGGTCTCATCAATATCTGAACAGTCTTGGCTAGGGTTACTTCCCGCAATACCTATAAGAGTGCATCAACAGATAATGAAAAATAGTGTTTTCAAAGAACTACTACAATGATGTCCTTTCACATTAAAAAAAAGTAAATAAAGCATAAAAAAACATCAGTAGTTAAAACCATGTCCTTACCAACAACATCAACTCTAATTTGTAGTCCAATCTCATCAGATAGCTTACTTTTTCCATTCACCAAGCAGGTGTCAAGTAGGCAGCTTTGTTCGTTATTCTTGTTAGCACCATATGAAGTACCCAAGTCATCGACTTCTGGACCTTCAGCAACATCACCTTCACCTTCAGAATCATCATCTCTTTCTTCATCTTCAGCATTTTGTCCAGAGAGAAATCCATTAGCATATCTTTGTATTTTCTCCTTGGCTGCTGAAATAATTGCGTCAGCATCAGCAGGATCCTTCCTGAAAGCAAGTCGAACATTGTACGTTGAAGGAGCAATTCTTTCAAAAAGTATTGGATCCCTTGACAAAGCAACAGATATAGAAGCTTCTGGAGTCTTGCTTGTTGAAAGGTCACGTAATCCAGATTTCTGTAGAACAAGGCATAGAGAAGAAATTAACAAGAAATCTTCAAACAAATCGAACCAGATTAACATGAGACAGTGACAATGTGCATCAAGAGAATAGTTACTTGAATCCTTTCCGCAATATCTAGAACATTCAAGCCCTTGTCTCCCTCGAGAGCAAGAACATGGTAAGCAGCAAATTTCACAGTCCCTGGTGTCAACCGATGCCTGGATTTGCGTTGCGACATAAACCCTTTTTCTTGCATAATTGCAACAGCATTAAGAGCTGCCGAACCACTTCGAAGATTGGACACAATGTCTTCGCAACCTTTAGTCTGCATAATTAGGGAACATTACCATAATTAGACATAGTGCACCATCCATTTGACGTAGAATGTCAAAGAACGGATACAGAGCATTCTAGGATAAGAGGGAGCTCTCTGATGATTATCTTAGAATTACCATTTAACCGCAAACCAGCATCTCACAAAACAACAACAATTAAGCTTCAATTCAAAGCAACTTAAGGTCGACTATGACCACGGAGTTCCATTTTAAAACCCTATCACATAGGTCCAAAAGGTAAAGCTTCTAATTGATTCTAGAACTATGCAATATCAGCTAATTGAGATAGTTGGGAGAGCAATAACTTGGGATGATGGACTAAAAGGTGGAATAATTTATGGCTAGGGAGCTAGTTTCGGTGATAATCCATCAGTAGCAGATTGACTTTCCCACTGTCATCCAACTTTGTACCAGCATTTCAATAAGCAAACCTACATAGCCCCATATATACCCACATTTTCTTCTTTTTTTAACAGTTGTGTTACACTCGCCTCGACTATTCCACCTGCTACCTCCCACCAACAGGAACACCATGTACCTCTGCTCACCTAACCTTGGACAAATGGGAAAAAATCACCTAGTCTAGGTTGTCTATCCTGGAATTTGACCCTAGTCTCCCCTAATTTTCACCCACTTCACTTACTGCTAGGTCACATCCTTTGCTGAGACACATATACCCCAACATAACATGCATCTACATGAAAGAAACAATGGTTGGATAACACAATTGGAATAAGAAACAGTCTGAATCCTAGTGGTACAAGATGATTCAACCAAGACCCGAGTGTCTTGACAAAAAATGCTGTGCTATCAACTGAATCTGCTATGATCAAAATTAGGCAGATTAGCTAATGGATCATGAACTTGGGCTGATATTATACAAGACCATATATATGGTAAAACCATAGAAATAGCACCACCATGGCACCACCAGAATGAAACATAAGATAATGACTTGACACAACACAAAATAGCTTAGAAGAAGGCATCTATCCAAATTGCAACTACTGTCCTATGACAATAGCAGAGAGCAATTACAAAAAAACATCTCAAGTGAGTTTTTGAAGTATACATCTCATCAAAATAACCAATTACTAAGAAGTTCACTATGTCTCCCATCTGCAGCAAACCTATGTCAAAATATCCCCTTACTTAGATTACTACAAAATATTATATCTTAAGCCACAGGAAAAAATAGAAGCCACGATATATAGCTAAGATGAAAATGAGGACAGAAAATGGTGCACCTCATCAGAATCATTCAAACAAGTGCGCTCTCTCTTTTTCTTCAATGGAGGTCCAAATCCAGCAGAAAGTGCAAATTGGCGCAGTACTTCAGACCACGTCAAAGGATTTAAGAGCCTCTGCCAATTGCGTATGTCAAAACCCCAAAGATATGCCTGTCAATGAAGTACATAAACTGGTAAGCTTTGATCATCCCACAATAGAGTAAATTGTGTTCTAAAGAGCAAGTGTGCACAGCAGTGATTACCCCTTCAACTATTTGAGGATGTCCACCTTCAGGACTGACAGCACTATACTGATTTGTCCCAGGCCCACCAGAAGGAGTTCGAGCAACATCTTCAATATCTTTTATAATCAGTTTCAAAAGAGCAATTTGTATCTCAGCCAACAATCTGGAATCCTGAACAGAGAACAATTAAACTATGGCAATCAGACCCCCATCCAGCCTTTTTAAGAAGATAAGTAAATGTGATAGTCCACAGGACTATGCAGAAAAAGTAACTCAGACCGTCAGTTCACGATTAACTTTTGCCAAATACTCACATAGTCATGGAAAGCTTGAAGAAATTCGTCAAGAGTGAAAGGCCAAAGCCCGAGAATGTCTGCAAAATTTAAGCAGAATCTCCAAGCCTGTAAAAATCAAAAGGTTTGATGTTTAGTTCAAAGGCAGCAAGAGACCTGACTCAAACACAAAAGAACAAAATCAAGACAAAACTCATACAGAACTTGGTTTAGAGCACAAATATGTTCTTCACTCCTTTTCCTTGTTTTATCATCCTTCCTTTAGTTTGGTGACTACTATTTTAGTTTTCAACAATTACCATCCCCATCCAAGTAAAAATGACCTACTTTCCACTTTGGTCTGCCAATAAATACTGACCCTGTTTCTTTAAATCCTAAATTTCACTCCCTCCGAAAATTCAAACTTATATAAACCAAATACTACTCTACATCATTTTAAACTAAATGTATAACATCCTTTAAGTATTAACAGTTTCTCCACCACTCAATTAAATAATCAAATGAATTTTTTAAGCCACAGGTCAAAGTCATATCAATGAGAGAGGGCACATGACACTACCAGATTGCTTGTAACATTTCTAAGACCCTAAATATTGATGTTTAAGTAAACTCTTAAAAAAACAAGTAAGATAAATTTGCAAAAGATAGGAATTCCTATGCTAAATTGACTAGAACATTGACTTTTGACTCAATATAACCAGGAAGAAGAAAGAAGCCTCTATCCATACTTTGACTATTCTAATCTGAAATATAAATAAGTTTGTAGTGATGAGTGGTTTAAAATCCTTTGGCCAACCAACGATTAAGTTTAGATAAGCAAATAGGAGTAGATATGTGGCTTAGATAATCATCAAAATTAGTGGTCATTGCTTTAATCTGCAAAAGCAGGAAATACTTCATAAATAGAAGAATGAAAGAAAGATCAGTCAACTAGTGATGTAGACAAATTTAAATGATCAAGCAGCATACCATAAGAAGATTCCCAACATTGTCATCTGAAGCAATCCAGGGTTGGATGGAGAATGGTTTTTTCAATTGAACAGACTTGGGAGGGAATTCACACAAAGATTCTGGATCACATAAGACAGATTTCAGTAACAGACCAAAAACTTTATGACCTTTGCAAATAAGCAGCTTAAATAAGGTGAGAGAAAAATGAATAATATGTAAATTTTCTACTTCAGACTGGATTATATACAAGACTTTGAACCAAATTCCAAGTGATCATTGGCTTTCCTGGAAGCCCTACCATCTAGCATGCTCTTCGTAAGGAATACAAGATAAAAATGCGACGTAAATGAGATTTCAACATATGCTATTACCTAATCTTGAACTAAAGCATTAAAACTAAAAATAGCATGCAGAATTAATTTTTATAGAAACGGTCAAGTTAACAAACTCCTACCTCTAAATGACTCGAGGTTCTGCAAAGTGTCATAATTAAGAGATGCAATTGATGGTAGCCCTTTGCTAGAGGCAGCCAGATCCATAAGTTCCAAGCGCTCATCCTCGATCAGCTCCATTGATTCTTTAGCAATTCTGCGTGCCATTGCCTTCTCCATAGCAGCCTTCTGTTTTGCAGCTTCTCTCTCTTTTCGTAGCTCATCTTTTTGCTTTTTCCTCTCCACCTAAAGATTACAAAACCAATAGTACCGGGAAGAATCCAATTAGCAGATTTTGAAAGGAAAAAATGAAAGCATGGGGAAAACAAAATTCTCATTTTGAATACCTACCCTCACGAGCTCCCTCTGCAAAAACTTCTCTCTCCTCTCCATTTCACGTTTTTCCTCACGCTGAAATCGCTCCTCCTTCCTTTGCTGTTCACGCATCAGCCTTTGTTCTTCCTTTTTTCTTTCACGATCCTGTTTCTCCATGTCCTTTTTCATTTGTTCTTCCATCTTACAAGAAAATATTATAATATCAGTTGTAGAAACAAAAAGAAATAGTTTTCCAACTGTTTACACTTTTAAATTAAGATTCAGAAGCTACACATCCAGAAATGTAAATATTCCGTACTTTCCGCCGTAGAAGATCTTGTTTCTCAAGTTCTTTCTGCATCCGTTTTTCATTGGTTTGAACTTCCCTTCCCATTCCAAATTCTTCACTCTGCAAGAAACCAACAATTAAGCCTACTGCGAAAGCAAAGAGAATAAAACAGCATGGGGGGTAGTGCTTCTATGACCGCAAGAAGATAAACTTCTGAAGCTTCAACTTACCTTGCGCTTCCGATCCAATTGCAACATGTCCTCATTACCAGGGACGAATTCATTATCCCGCGAAGGGGATAGAAAGCGTCTCTGCCTGATCTGCTGAGACATCATACTGATGCTTTGACCTTCAACACCAGATTCCCTAACAAAATGCCCATTCCGTTGCATGGTTGGCACGTTTTTAGAAGGACCGTCAACAGACGGATCATAAGGGTAAGGGGCTGCGATTTGTCCATATTTATCAGATACAATCTTGGGCTCAGCAGGTTCACGATGACCATTTGTCAGAACCTGAAGATAAAGTAGAGCTAAGCTTGACCATCAAATTGACCTGCTAATAAATCTCACTTTCAAGTTTTACCATTGACATGTTATTATCCAAAACTAGCCAGTCACATGGCACATTTTATACTACCCCTTAGATAACAACCATGAAAGATAGCAGCATTGCAGCAATCACACAAATTGATAGTGAAAAAACCAGCCCATTATGCAATGACTTCACCAACAGATATAGAACAATATCCCAACAAAAACTTACAGATCCTGAGGCTAAATCATGACGGTAAATAAGCCACACAATTATTTTAAGCTAGGAGAATGAAAAGAAATAAACTATTTGCAAAGTGACCAAACAGAGGGTCTATGAAAATCCAGTGGAGCATAAGAGAAGAGAGCAGCTCCTCAAGAAGGTAGAAAGGATAAAGATACAATATATTACACGTCCTACAAGGCTATAACCACTCAAAGGCGCAATGTGAAATAGCAAGAGACTGATCTCTTTATACATACCGGAGAAAGAGAGAGGGCTGATCCAACATTAACTTTAGCATCATATGGTCCATACAATTTGCTGTCAAAAGATTGTCTGTAATGGTCCGTACGTTCTTCCAAATCTGTGTCATAAATGAAAAATAAAAGATGAAACAAATCAGAAAAGCAATCCAAAAGAATTGACTTTAAAACGAAAAGGTCTGAACAAAATATTGTAAGGCCACAGGTCGATAGCAGATGGCACATGAAGAGTAAACCCAAATGATAAGAGGCTCCTAGGGAAACAAATATGAAAACGTTAACATTGTTAAACAACCAGCATTCTGTGAAGTAACACACGGCAGGGGAATGAGTAGAATCCCTTGGTCATGTTTCTCATATTAGTGAGGCATTGTTCAGGATAGCAACTCACAAAGCAAGTGAGGCATAGTTCAGGATAGCAACTCACACAGCAGTGTTTTGATAAATACAGTAAGGTCTTCATCTCATTTGATATTCACATAAAGCCAAGGATATTCATTACTTCTATCATTCACATCAAGTTACTACTGCTCTCCCTCCCAAAGGCAAATCAATAGGAGGCAACAAGCACTCCAAAGAGCAACTTACAAAACATATATGATGATATAATCTCATAAAGTTTGGGGAGGAAAGCAACAAACAATAACATTAGGCATTCAATGATCCAATGTTTTATTTGAAAATAATCTCTTGCCTGAAAAGATACTCAAATCCCGTTTGGACTTATTTAACACTGAACTTTACAGAATTAATGTTCTGTTTCAAAAATGTAATCATTTTAAGAAACTAAATATGCATTCACAAGCATACTGAGATAACATCATAAACTACACCTACAAAGACATGGAAAGATGAGAACATGTAGGACAATACGAATTGTCAAATTCTTTCATTTCAATACTAATATCCAAATTTAGAAGATAAACACCATACATGCATTTATATTATAAGATCTCTAATAACATGAGTAGGTTAATTTACCAATAGGTATCCCAAATGCACCAGGTGGCAGCTCATCAAACTCCACCCCAATAATAGGACCATCCTCACGTAAAGGTTCTCCTAATTGTGCCTCTATACAAGCTATTACTCGTCGCTCCATTGCCCTCCTAGGTGATTCATAAGATCTTATGGACGGTGCTGGCATATCATCTCCATTATCAAACCGACTTTGACCCTGACCCTGACCCTGACCCTGACCTTGAAACTGATCCTGAGCCACGGTCACTAGCAGCTTCAGCAACCACTAAATCCTCTCTAGGTGACTCCGGCAAATTTCTCTTACCACCTGTCCCACCAGCGCGTGGCTTCTTTTCTGTCCCCCCTGATGTGTTTTTGTCCTTCAACCTCCTGTGACAAAACCACATCTGCAACTGCCGGTCCGTTAGACCTAATTTATCTGACAGCTCGGCGCGAATGGCCTCAGATGGATATGTCTCCACTGCATAAACAACAAAGCAAAACAAAAGAGAGTTCATGTCAAATATCACAATTACAAAGACACAAACACAGTAATAGATTTGATAACTAAATGTTAACATCAGTCCATGCATGGGGGAATCGCAGAACCTATTATAAAGACCAAAATTTTGTCCATCGATCTCTATGTCTATGACAGCATTCAAACACATTTACATGCAGAGTAGAAAAATATTACACAAGAATAGCATATCCCACAATAACATTAATCCCAAAAATTCCTTCCCCACACAGAGCACAATCAATAGGCAGAAATACACACCATACACCAATATTAAGGCACTACCAAAGAACCATAATGGTAGAATCCACAGAAAGACCCAAAATTTCACCCATCTCCTAAAAACTAGCATAGGATCCCCATCCCAGTTGTTTCCAACTACATAATATGCAAAGTAGATACAACACAAAAGAATTCCACATCAAATCATCTTCCAATCTCATTATACATAGTACATAAACACCTATGAACAGCATAACACACCTAAATCTCCCAAATTTCCCACATCTACACATGATTTAAACAACCCCAGATCAAGAATCAAGAAAATATAAAGTCCAAAAGTAAATACAAAGAAAACATACTAGCATAGACCCTTTCTAGGGTTTCCAGTTGAAAGGGAGTCTTCATCTGCCTCTTTGGCTTCTTGGGTCCTTCAGATGAACTCTGAATAACGTTCCTATTGCCTTCTCCATCCGACCCACCGTCCATTTTTTCAGATCTTTCTTGAAGAAAACCCTAAAAATCCAATCTTTATTGAAAGAAAAACAACCACCCCGTTACAGATAGGTAACTATATATTCTTCCCGTGATAACCAAGAACACATGGAGAAAAGAAAAATCTAAAAAAGAAGAGGTAAATAATAAGAATAAATGTAAAAGAGAAAAACAAAAATAAACCCAATACAGAAGAGAGGCGATAGAGGAAGAAGAAATTGAATAAAAAGGAACAGTATAGTAGAACAAGTCCCTCTTGTTTGTTCCAAATTCCATGTTCTTTCGGTGTAATTCTATAATTTTTAATTTTTCCCAAAAAAAAATTTTTGTTTTTTAATTTCAAAAACACGTTATTACAATTTAACATGTACATACATGTAATGTTGTAATACTACTTTCTTTTGTTGTTTAAATCAAAAAAACTCTTTGAGGTTTGAGTCTTTTTTTCTTATTTTTTTGACAATGAAATCAACTACTATGTGTTTGTTTCATTGATTGAGAAGCCACTTTTCTCTCTCTCTCTCTCTCTCTCTTTATTTTTTTTAAATTTATTTCTATTTTAAAAAATAAAATTGGACTTTCTGGGTTTTTTGGTACTTTCAAGTTTATCTTCACATCTTGCTCCAAGAATCTTCTCTTTTCGGGTGACTAATCCGATTTTTGAACCTCACGAATTTGTTTAAGTGGGCTCCACTTCTTTTGGGCCTAATACATATTGTCTTCATCAAAGAGAAATTTTTCATTTTTGTGATATATGAAACTTTATTTTAAATTTTAATTTATTTATGAAGTTGATAATTAATGGACCTAAAAGTGAATATTTGTGCACTTCACTCAAAAAATTTATATTGATAATAATTTTTTAAAGTTCTAATTGAATTATAAATATTATGTGTATTTGCACTTAATTGCTAATATGACAAATATTTAACAATTATAGCAAATTAGTATATCATCTTCTCAATTGTAGCCATTTAAATGGGTGCAATTGATCTTTTCTACCCTCTCACCCTATCCACACCCACACAACTCAAATTATAATAGATATATCTATGTCTATTTTTATTTTTATCTTTGTTCTTTCCATTTTTACCTATAGATATTCCAAAAAAAAAATCTATCTCTAAAATTATCACAAACTATTGTATATGACTTCTTATCTTCTTCTCACTAAATCTAGTATTGAACAATCTCTTTTTTGCTCCCCATAAACTTTGCCACAAACCCTCAATGAAAATCTTCTCTTTTTTCTTTTATAAAAAAAATGTTATATAATTGTTGTGAATTTTTTTTATGATTCTAGCAGACATATAATTATATATCAGATTTAAGTTATTTGTATGTTATCAACGCGGAATGAATATATATCTGATATATAAAATGTATATACAATATATGTCTAGTGTATGACGGAGTTATAAGACCGTATGTCTTTCTATGTCATTTTGACATACATCGACTTTCACATGATGTTTATAATTCATAAAAATAACATACAAATACATATAACATTGTTGATGGTGAATCGTACCAGTTTAAATCTTTGGATTGAAATGAATTTACAGTTGATGTGCGAATTCGTTGTTGGTTCCTTTTCTTCGTCCCCCTTTCCCTCCTCCTTTCTCTTGTACAGAAAGATTTTTTGTTTGATTTGCGATAAATAAGTAATGTTTATGTTATTTTTTAGTGATGATTATGGAGATTTCTGATGGCGATGCGGTGATGAGTTGATGCGGCTAGGGTTTGCAAGAAGAAAAGATATAAAGACAGAAGAAATGAAGATCTTCAAACCCAAATTATAGAATTTATTGAGGCTTAGAGATGTTGCAATTCTAGATGTGTCTTTTTTGTTAAATGGGATAATTACGTTTTCAATTTTATTCTTGAAGTAAAAAAATTCTATTTTCAATCTATATAACACTTACATCAAGTTTGACATATATAGCAATAACAAACACGTGTCTCCTATGATATAGTGGTAATGAATACGATAACTATTTGCTAAAAAGTTAATGAGATTATTATAACACAGTTACAAGGAAGACAAATTAATTTATATACTTTATACGGAATATAGATTGCAATCACAAATAGAATTTGAGTTTTATAAGTTAAAATTTAAATTTTTTAAATCAAAATTATAGCATACAAAAATGTCTGTATTAATTAGTTGTTCAACTAAAATTTCTTTTACATTTTAACTGTATAAATAAATTTTACCAATATTAACTTACAAATTTCACAATTGAAAGTCTATTGATCAAGTTATCAAATTAGCTTATCTTGAAAAGTTTTTTTTTTTTTTTTTGGGTTATGGGTGATTTTTAAAAATAAGTAGAGTCGTGATTTTTGTTCAATCAAATTATTTGAAAAGTGTTCTTGTTAGTATTTTATTGTTGAACATTCCTTTCTTAGAAATTAGGTGTTAATTTGTAAAAAATAAAATTATTGCTAATTGATTTGACTACTATGATTTTTTATATGATAATTTTGTTATAAAAATAAATTAAAATACACATATAATTTGTGAAGATATTTTGTCATCTTTGGTTTAAAAGATAAAAAATATTTTTAAAATTATTCAAAATAAATGTTTTCTTCAAAATTTGATCGATTACTTTTATCCTATAAAAAGATTTATTTTTTAAAAATACATATTTTTAACCTTTTGAAAACTTGATCGAGTTTGTTGTTATTTACCCGACCTCCTTGAATTGTTAGAAAAGTATTCAACAATTTTGTGTTGCTCATGATATATCACATATAGTTATGAATCTAGTGGAAATTTGTTAGAATCATGCGTTTTCTTATAGCATTTTTGCATGAAATAATTATTCGTGTATTATTTATTTATATAATTGATGATCTAGTATATAAAATTTACCTAACACATAAATAATTATATCATCATTTTTATAAGTATAAAATTTATTTTCATAATCTAAGATGAAAATTGTACAAAGCATCAACATTATTGTAGCATAAAATTAAATATAATTTATCTTTATGGAGCGATATAGTTTCAACTTTTTATGTCAGTGCATCGTGTATGTATTGATCAAACTAAGTAGAAATAGGTATTTCATCTGTACTAATTTCGTAAAATAAATTCTCTAGTTATTAAATCTACTTATACTGTTAATCTTGATACAAATATAATTAGTTGTGCATGTTGTTCATTGTTTTATTCTATCAAAAGTTGATTGTCTGTCATATCAAGTCATTGAAGCAGCACACAGAGAGTGAGGAAAAGCTCAAATAAGTTGTCCTGTGATCCGGTCGAGTCAAAGCGGATCGATAAGCGAATTCATTTTCTGAAAGATCTCGACTATTGTACTTTAGTGGGTCTCCGAGCTTAAGGTACTTGATGACACATAAGAAGTTACGTTGAACCTTCCCTAGGATGACACCTTCATCGAAATAGTGGCTAGTGAATCATTAATCAAAGAGCAAGCAACCGCTAGATTTAATGATTTGGTGCTCTCCCACTTCCCTCTATTTAGAAGGCGAGTAACCCTTAAATAAAAAGGTGACATAATTGATAGAGTGGAATCAATTCCCTGGTACTCGATAAATTAGCTAATAATTTGTACACTACGGGATCGTTTGGAAGAGTGTATAAAAATGATGCTAAATAAAGTGTATTAGTAATATTTGCTTTAATAATACTTGTATTACTAATGTTTGCATTAATTATAAATAGATTATTTTTATACATTGTTTGATTTGGTGTATTAAAAATAGCATGTACTGCATAAAATAAAGGGGAAACTTTCACATATAGCCACTCAAAATTAGCCCAATTACTCTCCATAGCTATAGTTTGATAATTACAATACGTAGATACATGTTATATGGAGGAGAGAGGCGAGCGAGACTGGGAGAGAGAGGGGGCAAAAAGTGGGAGAAAGGTGAATTGTATATGTATATGGGTTAGATACTTGTATATTATACATATGTATTTGTATATATGACAAGCGAGATTGGGAGAGGGAGGAGTGAGGCGAGCAAGATTAGGAGAGGGAGGAGAGAGGCGAGCGAGAGAGGGCAGAGAGTGGGAGAGAGGTGAATTGTATATGTATATAGGTTAGATAATTGTATATT
>JAJOOS010003678.1:0-24497 GCA_029582725.1 Solanum chiquidenum
AAGAAATCTATGGAAAGAATGATCGAAGCAAATCAAGGGTTTAAAGAGACTCATCCCAGTCTTTTATCCCTTGATTTGCGTCAACCATTTGTTCCATAGATTACTTGACATATCCATAAGGATCTTTATGGGTATATCAAGAAATCTATGGAAAGAATGATCGAAGCAAATCAAGGGTTTAAAGAGACTCATCCCAGTCTTTTATCCCTTGATTTGCGTCAACCATTTGTTCCATAGATTACTTGACATATCCATAAGGATCTTTATGGGTATATCAAGAAATCTATGGAAAGAATGATCGAAGCAAATCAAGGGTTTAAAGAGACTCATCCCAGTCTTTTATCCCTTGATTTGCGTCAACCATTTGTTCCATAGATTACTTGACATATCCATAAGGATCTTTATGGGTATATCAAGAAATCTATGGAAAGAATGATCGAAGCAAATCAAGGGTTTAAAGAGACTCATCCCAGTCTTTTATCCCTTGATTTGCGTCAACCATTTGTTCCATAGATTACTTGACATATCCATAAGGATCTTTATGGGTATATCAAGAAATCTATGGAAAGAATGATCGAAGCAAATCAAGGGTTTAAAGAGACTCATCCCAGTCTTTTATCCCTTGATTTGCGTCAACCATTTGTTCCATAGATTACTTGACATATCCATAAGGATCTTTATGGGTATATCAAGAAATCTATGGAAAGAATGATCGAAGCAAATCAAGGGTTTAAAGAGACACATCCCAGTCTTTTATCCCTTGATTTGCGTCAACCATTTGTTCCATAAACTACTTGACATATCCATAAGGATCCTTAAATTTACCCTTATAACACATAAGTCGTTAAATGGTAAATAGTACTCGAGCTCATTACTACTAAGAGCTTCATTTTTTATATAGAAAAAACAAAAGGGGGAAGTATTAAAGTTTGAATGGTGAAAAAAAATAATGTGACCTTTTCTCTTTATATAGTTGTAGGAGTTTGATGGTTGGGTTGTGAATAATTAATGCAATTTTCCTCATTTTTTATTGGTGTGGAGAGTAATAGATGTCATGATAGAGTTTATTGTTTGAAATTTATGATTTAAGGAAGGTTTATTGTAAAATAAATATATATGTAATCTAATCACATGTTAAATATTCATTTTATTTAATGAATGTTTGACTAAACAAAATATTTTTTAAAAGAAAGACATGTTTAGCGTTGGCATAAGTTTACTTATATTTATGAAATGTTTTACATTTATAAGTAATATTAAATTGTGAATTGACTTAAAATGAGCATCTTTCAAATCAAAATAAAAGTTTAAATTTTTCTTGGACTTTGTATTGCTGCTACTCATGTTTGGAGTTATTCTCATAGTTTGGTCAAAATTTGAACTCCAAATTAATTAAAGCTCCCTAATCTACATTGTTGTTGGGCAAAGATGGAGTTAAATACACCAAAATTTGAAAAAAAATAAAAATTGAATTTCAAATTTCAATAGTAATTTGGCCAGTGTTTGATCATAAAATAAATAAAATATAAAAATTTTGAAGTTGAAGTTTAAAATTTTTGAAGTTGAAGTTGGAGTTAGAGTTTGAATTTTGTTTGACCATATATTTTGCAAAAAAAATAATTAAAATTTTAATGCACTTTCTAAAATATGGTTATACCTCACATTTCTAAAACATACATTTTAACTTGTCTTAGAAGAGTAATATCTCAAAATAGATAGTCACATAATATCATAGAATAAATTTCACGTACAAGGTATACTACATATTATTTATAAAAAAAAATCACTTTATTTGAAATTTTTGAATTTAAAATTGAAAATAGGGAGTTGTGTTTGGTTATTATTTTTGTATATAACATGATTAAAAAATATGAAACATAATATGATGGGGTTATTTTTATAAAAATAAAAAAGTTAGAATAAACCTAAAAAGAAATATATTATGAAAGTGAATATAAGTTTGTGTTTTCTAAATTCCAAATACAATCCCAAGTTCTATTTGAAATTTTCATGGTCAAACCATGATTTTCAAATAAAATATAAAAATCTGAAAAAAGTAAAATATTCTCTGGACAAACAGGTCCTTAAGAGCTTGTTTGGATTGATTTTACTATTTGACTTATCACTTATAATTTTTTATTTATTTTTGTCATTTTAACTTAAAATTAAGTGTCCATAAACACTTTTTTAACTTATTCAAACGTTTTAAAATCGCTGAAAACTATTTTAGCTTAAAAACACTTAAAACAAGCCAATCTAAATAGGTTCTAAACGTACCTCCTTTCATTTCTCTTTCAATACTGTGTTGAATTGCTAACTTACTGATAAAAATTTACTATTTCATACAATAAATTTTAATTCTTCACTAATTTTTTTTTCTTTTTTAATCACTAAAAAATTAATATACATGTCATAAAGTTACAACCACCGTTCGTTATTTCCTTATATCGTCCTAACATTACGAATGTAGTTTTAAATGAAAATTATTTTTTTGAAGTTTTTAGTTAAAAGAAAATAAAATTGTTTGATGTTTTAAAATTTTGAATTAAAGTATTTAAATTTTTATATCTACCAACAAGATTTTTGACAAATAAAACTAATTCATTGTATCGTAACAAATGATTAATATTTCATTAACTTGAAAAAACATTTTCTAAGTTATATAATAAAGACATGTTTTTTTTTCCTTAATTGAGAGTAGAGGAAGAGGAAGTATAGGAGGCAATTACAAAATGAAGAACAAAATCTTCATTAATAAAATAAAAAATTAGATAGTCAATCAACTATTAATTATTTTCAACTAAGACGTATGATATTAACATAATTAGGGGTGCAAAAAATACGTTTTAATGCGATACTAGTTCTTACAAAGATGAAATGTGGGGTTGTTAACTCACTAATAAGGTTCAATTACTGCTATAAATGATTATCATGCAATATATGTTATGTTCTTTTTAGATTAACCATTCAATATATTGGTTTTACCAAAAACTAAGAATATAAATTTTGGGTGGAAAATTGAAAATGAATAGTTTACCTTTTAAGTTATTAACAAATTTACTTTCTTGACTTATAAAATTAAAATTAGACAAGCTTCTTTAATTCTTTTAAGATTGAACAAAATAATCATTATTACAGTGTATAAAGATCCCTATTAAAAGTAATTCATATATAATAAAGATTTATTGAACCTCAGAGAAATCTTAATTTTATTCAGAAGTGCTTTTTGTAAAATTCTTTTACATAGTTGCAATTTATGTTAATCAATTTAAAAATAGTTTTGATAATATTAGAACAACGATTTACGCTTAATTAAGGTTCCATAAATATTTTTAAAACAGAAAATTGTTTAAACCTATCCTGACTTCAAAAGTCCTGGTGGAAACCAATTATGTAAACAAGGGAATTGTTGACTATAAAATTTAACAATTGGTAAATGAATTTTAAATTTATAATTAATGACTTATCGATGGGGATTGGATTACTCAATTTTCTTTGTCTACATAAATAATTTAACTTGAAATTAGAAGTTGAAAACATATAACTAAACACTTGGCTAAAAACTCGTTGCTAAACACTCGTGATACCTTGGTATTTTGTTATATGATTAAAGCAGGATAAGCTCAGTGTAATATTGTGTAGGGGTGGACGTTTGGTATTAAGTTCGGAATTTTTTTTAAAAAAATTCTCGTTATATAGTAGTTAAAAGTAGATATTAAATATTAATATTTTGAATTTTGGTTCGATAACCAGTAATCGGTTATTCAAACTTCAGTTCGATATGGTATTCGGTAATACCATATTTAGCCGATTGTATTACACAGTTAATATTATTGATCTAATTATTTCGATTTTTCTATGTGGATGAATGGTATAATAGAAGATCAACAAGTAAGAATACATCGAAAAAATTAAAATTGGCACAACTAATTGACGTATGTATTTGGGTTAGTTATGTTTAGTATGTAACTTTCTCTACAAATTTGTACTAATGAGTTATGAACCTGTTGATATATGATCTTTATTAAGTAAATAATTCAATACTCGACAAATACCGAATACCAAAATATTCTAATGTCTCATATGTACCAAACTCAAACTCAAATACTGTAATTCTTAAATTTTACTCCCAAATACCAAATATCAAATTACCAAAAAAATTGATTCAATTTGGTAATTCAGTTTTCAGTATTTTATGTCCAGTCCTAATTGTGTATGGCGCCTGAGTCAAGTGTCATACTTTTATTTCTGACTTCTCAAACTCTCATTTATTCTACAAAGTTTCAGTATTTGTTTTTGAGCAAAAATGCAATCTTTCAATTTATGTGCATAATTCTTTTGGTTTGTCGTGTTATTTAAGTGATTTTTGATGATTATTTTTTTGTGTCAAATCTTAACGGTAAATCAATAATCAAATCGATAACGAACAATAAATGATAACTAATAAGTCAATATCTAAATCGTTTTATAAGAATGACAACATTGGATATGTTATTATTATAATGAGTAGATAAACAAATTATGCATGATAAAAGTTAAATAAATGAAAAAACTTAAGTTACAATGATTTTTACTCTAGGTTAATAGAAGTTAGACATAAACTAAGTTTTGCATTACACTAATTAATTATTGATGTAGCTTGTTAGGTCAAGGTATATACGATGAAAAAAATAGGTCAAATATTAGCGACAAACTTCAGAATTAATTTCTATTTTTTTTTTGGTAGCGGAGACCATGAGTAACAAAACAAACATTATTAAAAAAGAAAGTATATTTATTTAAATTTTCAAACAAGAAAAAGAAACAATACTACTAATAATACTATAACATATCTAAAATAAATTCTCCATTTTATTTCTCTATTTTTTTCTTTCAAACATAAGAAGATGAAACACTATCAATATTTCTCTCAGGAATCTCATTTTCAGTATTTCGTTTCGAAAACATTTATTTCGAGCGAGAATCTATCACTAGAAACAATCTTTTAACATCACAAACTATAAGAATAAAGTCTGCATTAATCCTACCCCCTTCCCTACTTATGGACTTACACTGGATGTTGACGCTGCAATCATCTGATCAACCTTATCTTCTATCAAAGACATAAAATAAGGACTAGGAGGTTCACTAGAACTAAATCCAAATGGAGTATTTGTTGTTGAAGTGCCTGAATAGCTCATCCACAAATCACAAAATGCACCAACAATATACTTATGAATGTTTTTCTCATTAATCTCCAAAAGCCAACCACATAACACTTCAAGAGACTCATCCCAATCTTCAATCACTAGATTTTCGTCAACCATTCTTTCCAAAAAATTCTTGATATCCTCATAAGGATCCCTCGAAATCAATCGCATTATAGCATATGTTATTTTACATGGTACATAGTACACGAATCCGTTACTACTATTACTCTTTGACCTTTCAAGAATTGAACTAGTTTCTTGATCCCCATAAGCATCCATCGATTCATTTGATGGTAGATACCCGAGCTCGTTACTACTAATAGTACTCTCTGACAACCTTGATGATGACACTTCAAGAATTGAACTAGTTTCTTGATCCCCATAAGCATCCATCGAGTCATTCGATGGTAGATACCCGAGCCTTTTACTACTAGTACTATTATTAGTACTCTTTGACAATCTTGACGATGACCCTTCAAGAATTGCCCTAGGGTTTTCCCCATAAGCATCATTTAAATCCATTTGTGTTATATCACACGAGTCATTATATGATAAAAACTCGAGCCTCTTACTATTAATACGTCTCTTTGACATTCTTGATGATGACACATCAAGAATTGAACTAGTTTTTTGACCTGCCTCGACAAAAAACCTATCTTTCTCTAGTTTTAGGCTTTCAATGACTTCATCAACCATGTCATCATCAACATTGTTGTAAAATCTTTGAGAGTTGAAAATGTTGTGATTATTTTCATCTCTAATAGAGAGAGTTCTAAGGTTTCCACAATGTGGCAATCTACATAGCATAGGAGAAAACGAGGATTTTTTTTGGCTTTTGAAGAGAGAAGAGAGTTTCATTTTTTTTTTTAGAAAAAATAAAGGGGAAGTATTGAAAGTTTGAATGGTGGAAAAAATAATGAAACATTTTCTCTTTATATAGTTGATAGTTGGGTTGGGAAAATTAATGTTAACTTTCCTCATTTTTTATTGGTGTGGAAGATCAATAAATATCATGATAGAATTTGTTGTAGAATAAATATATATGCAATCTAGTCACTTGTTAAATATTCTTTATTTAATGAATGTTTGACTATACAAAATATTTAAGTATGTTACATTTATAAGTTAAATTAAATTGTGAATAGACTTTAAATGAACCCTCTTCCAAATCAAAATAAAAGTTTGAATATTTCTTGGACTCCAAATTAATTAAAGCCTTTCAATCTACATTGTTGTTGGATTGTGATGGAATTAAATACTCTAAAAATTTTATAAATCAAAATTGAATTTCAAGTTTGAATAGTAATTTAATGGGCGTTTGATCATAAAAATTCAAAAGAATATTTATTTTTGAAATTATCAAAATTGTAGTTTTGTTTGACCAGATTTTATGCTAAAGAAAATTTTAAATTTTAAATATATTCTATAAAAATATGACTTATACCTCGCAATTTCTACAACTAGCAAAATCACCCAACTCAACTTATTTATCCAAACATGCAATCAAATTTTCTCTAAAAGAGTAATATCTCAAAATAGATATTTCCATAATGAAAATTAATCTTACCATAAATCTCAAATCATGAAAATTAATCCCTAAATTTTACAAATTTCTATTATTATTATAATTTCATATTTTTACCATAAATTTCATGTTGCACTCTTCTGTACATCTCTAAGGTCCTCAGAAAAAATAATGGACAACCGATTTGTCTTTGGGAGGATTTTTTTTTTAGAATAAAAGTTTTGGGAGATTAATCAATTTTTAAAACTTATTGATTCGATTTATCAGTTATTATTTTGTAGACATACTAAATTATTATAGAATTATTTAGATATTGATTTCTTGGTTATTGATCGTTATCAGCTCGATTATTGATTTAACCGTTAAGATCTGACATACACAAAAATAATCATTGAAAATCACTTAAAACAAGGTGACAAACTAAAAGAACCATGTACATGAGTTGAAAGATTGCATCATGCTTAAAATAAACACTGAAACCTTGTAGAATAAATAGGACTTTGAAACCGTTAGAAATAAAAGTATAAAACTAAATCATAAGAACTTTATGCATCGAATGATCTAATATAATTTATTAATTACTATCAGGTTATTGGTTAATTCGTTAAGAAAAAACTTCAAACCGTTAAAAATAAATAACCCATTACAAAAAAAAGTCAAAATGATCATTATCAAAAATATTAAATTAAATTAATAATTCATTACCGACAAACCAATAACCTTTTCTCCATTCAAAGTATTAAATTTGATTCAGTTTTTAACAGCCTTATACGTTTAGCCATACTATTTTCTTGGGTAAGATGGAGTACTATTATTAAGCGTACTACCTAGTTACATACATAGATATATACATAATTATCTAAGCAATTCCCTTATTTTGAATTTATTTGTTTTACTTCTATTTTTAGTCATTTTAAGAAGAGTATCACTTTATTTTACCTTTAACATCTAATCTGACATATTTAAAATCATAAGATTCGAAGAATATTTTGATACATTACACACACATCTTTAGTTTAAGATCATAAAATAAAAGGGCGATCTCAGTGCTTGTGACCCAAGTGGGGGCATTAAAGTGATCAACAAATTATGCTTAAAATGTGGTGCAGCGGATGGGTCGCTCCTCCTTTAACCAGAGATCTTAATTCGTGTTCTGGATATAGAAAAATCCTTGATAGAAGACGTTTTTCAAGCCCTAAACGTCGCAAATCCAAATTAATTGAGCTTCAGTAAACAAAATTTTACTTCTCTAACACCAATTGGGAAAAAGCTAATACTTGTATACTGCTTTACTCTCATTTCCAACACACTCTTATCATAATTTTGGAAAGGCCATAATCATATAAATCAACACATTAGATATGTTATTATTGTAACGAATAAATAAACAAATTATGCATTGTAAAAGTTAAATAAATAGAAAAAACTTAAGTAACAATGATTTTTACTCTAGATTAAATAAAAGTTAGACATAAACTAAGTTTTGTATTACACTAATTATTGATATATCATGTTAGGTCAAGGTATATATGATGAAAAATATTAGGTCAAAGATTAACGACAAACTTCAGAACTGATATTTATTTATTTTTGTAGCGGAGACCCATGGAGTAATTAACACAACTAACATTATTAAAAAAAAAGTATATTTATTTAAATTTTCAAACAAGAAAAAGAAACAATACTACTAATAATACTATAACATATCTAAAATAAATTCTGCATTTTATTTCTCTATTTTTTTTTCTTTCAAACATACGAAAATGAAACACGATCAATATTTTTCTTAGAAATCTCATTCTCAGTCTTTCGCTTCGAAAATATTACTTTCGAGCGAAAATATATCACTAGAAACAATCTTTTAATCTCAGAAACTATAAGAATAAAGTCTTGCATAAATCCTACCCCTACCCAATCCAAACCCCTTACTTATGGAATTACACTGGATGTTGACGACGCTGCAATAATTTGATCAGCCTCAGCTTCTATCAAAGACATAAAATAAGTACTAGGAGGTTCACTAGTACTAAATCCAAATGGAGTATTTGTTGTTGAAGTACCTGAATAGCTCATCCACAAATCACAAAATGCACCAATAATAAACTTATGAATATTTTTATCATTATAATTATTCTCCAAATACCAAGCACATATCTCTTTAAGAGACTCCTTCCAATCTTTAATCCCTTGATTTTCTTCAACCATTGTTTCCATATATTTCTTGATATATCCATAAGGATCAGTCAAAGTTACCCTCATAACACCAGGCGCTATAACACATGAGTCGTTAAATGGTAGAGACTCGACCATGTTACTAGTATCATTATTTGACAATCTTGATGATGACCCTTTAAGAATTGGCCTAGTACTTGTTTCCCCATAAGCATCAATCGAATCCATATGTGTTATAACACATGATTCATTAAATGGTGGAAACTCGAGCCTCTTACTACTAGTACTTTTTGATAATTTTGATGATGACACATCAAGAATCGAATTGGTTTTTTCACCTGCCTCGATAAAAAACCTCTTTTTCTCAATTTTTAGGCCTTCAATAACTTCATCAACCATGTCATCATCAACATTGTTGTAAAATCTTTGAGAGTTGAAAATGTTGTGATTATTTTCATCTCTAATAGAGAGAGTTCTAAGGTTTCCACAATGTGGCAATCTACATAGCATAGGAGAAAAGGATAATTTTTTTTTGCTTTTGAAGAGAGAAGAGAACTTCATTTTTATTTTTGGGGAAGTAATGAAAGTTTGAATGGTGAAAAAAATAATGTAATATTTTCTCTTTATATAGTTGTAGGAGTTTGATGGTTGGGTTGTGAATAATTAATGTTATTTTCCTCATTTTTTATTGGTGTGGAGAGTAATAAATTTCATGATAGAGTTTCTTGTTTGAAATTTATGATTTAAGGAAGGTTTATTGTAAAATAATTATATATGTAATCTAGTCACATGCTAAATATTCATTTTATTTAATGGATGTTTGACTAAACAAATATTTAAAAAAGAAAGACATGTTTTTACCGTTAGCATAAGTTTTACTTACATTTATGAAATATGTTGCATTTATAAGTTAAATTAAATTGCAAATTGACTTAATTTCAAATCAAAATAAAAGTTTGAATTTTTTCTTGGACTCCAAATTAATTAAAGCCTCTCAATCTACATTGTTGTTGGGTTGTGATGGAATTAAATACTCCACAAAAAATATAAATCAAAATTGAATTTCAATAGTAATTTAGTGGGCGTTTGACCATTAAAATTAAAAATATATATATTTTTAAAATTTTCAAAATTGAATTTTTGTTTGACCAGATTTCATACTAAAGAATATTTAAAATTTTAAATATACCTTTTACAAATATGATTTATACCTCACAATTTTTAAAAACTAGCAAAATCACCCAACTCAACTTAATTACCTCAAAGCTTGACATAAAAAAATTTGCTCTTAAAAGTAATATCATAAAATAGATTGTCATATGATATCATAGATTAGATCCCATATACGAGTTATTACATATTATTATAAATATATTTTCACTTTATTTGAAACATTTGAAGTTGAAATTGAAGATGAAGTTGTTTTTTTATATAAATAATAGTTGATAGTATAAATATACCTTTCATTAGAACAAACAAGAAATATGATTTAAACATGAAACATAATTTAATGAAATTATTTTTATAAAAATAAAAAGTTTAGAATAGACTTGAAAAAGAAAAATATAAAGATTTTGGGTATTTTCTAAATTTCAAATACAATTTCAAGTTATATTTGAAATTTTCATGACAAAACGACGATTTTCAAACAAAAAAAAATATTATTACGCATACTACGTAGTTACATAATAGATACATGATTAGTGCAAATGTCATAGCTACCAATATTATCCAAAATAGAAAGGTTTCAAGAATTGCATGCTAAATTATTACATATAATAGTAAAATATTATACGATAGAGGGGCAGCCATAATATATACCAGCAGAAACAAAATAAAGAATAAATTAAAGTGCATTAGAAACACATGATATCGTTTATGTGAAAACCTCCTTATTTAAGAAAGTAAAAGCATGATCTTCACGTAAAAAAATTCAAGAGCTTCTAGTTGCCAAGCAATGTTCAGAATATAATCTTCTGTAACCTAGGAATTGAACTCTTAATTTGTTCACATTATTTTTTTTATAATCACTTGACCAGATTATTGAAGCAATTGTAAAGGATCTCAGATTTTAACAAATATTGTAAATGTTTCAAAATGAATCCAAAAAATATTATTCAGTGGAGTTTTCCTATGAGCTCCTACTATACTTATTGAAACTCTCGAACGACTCAAGTTTTTGGTATAAAATGATAGTAATATATTATAATTTATTATGCATCAGTACAAGAGAGTGGCGAAGCATGAGTACGGCTGGTATACGAGGAGGAGGAGGGTAGGAGTTGATTACAATATTTATTAATACTATTGGATGATATACGCCTAGCAAAAAGAGTTCTGACTTTGTCTGCTTCGAATTTTCCGACTTTGCCTCAAGGCTAGTTAATTACTTATGTGAGAAAAGCTCCATTTAATTTGGAGGGACTCACATGAGATACAACGAGAAAAAAGAATGTTTGCATTGTTTCCGTATTAATTAAGTAATGATATTATTGAGCATTTAATTTTTTACTGTTCTTTTGATTTAAAACATGACGTGTAATTAATAGTAAGAAATTATTGGTTTTACGAGAGACTGAGGTAGGTCGAACAAGTATTAGATATGACATGATGTAACTTTAACTTACCGAAAACATGACCTAAATAGGAGGTCATGGAGAATACAAATTAGGGTAGGAAGTTGGCTAGATAGTTGAGTGTTGTCTCGTTTATGCTTTTATACTATTAGTTGTACTATTAATCATGATAGTATTACTCTTGTAATTAAGAGATTGTCCTTTGAGTTCAGTTATTATTTGTGGTTTCATTTACACTTTTGATTATAGTTTTATCTATAATGATGATTTGTGAGGTTATCTATAGTATTTCGTCATGACTTTCTTCATTTCAGTTATTTGTGCGCACAGGGTAAAAACCCTGCTCCTATGCAATAGCTCGCAAACCACATAGGAGAGATAACCCGCACTAGGCAAGCCCGGTGCGACGAGCTCGACCCAGAAGGCAAACCCACAGTGAAAGGGGTTTCGAACTTGAGACCCCCAACATGGAAGTCCCAAGCCCAAACCACTGGGCTATCCCGAAGGGTAACAATATCTCTACTTTTAAGATAATGGTAAGATCTGCGTACACTCTACCCTCTTCTTCTAGCTTTCTCGGCCACCAAACTCCCTACCTCCCATTAGCCACCTTCAGCTCGAACATCTGTTCATAGTGAGAACGCAACTGATGTTATCTCCATTTCAATTTATTTGTCTTACTTCCATTTTTAGTTTATTTAAAAAAGAATGACATTTTCTTTGCACCCAAAACCCTACCGGCATATTTAAAACTACAAAATTCAAAGAGAATTTTTGATACATTACGCGTATCTTTAGTTTAAAACCATAAACTAACAACTACAATTTACATGCCTCCCAGAAGAGAAGAGCCAACAAGAAGAATGCATGGTTACAAAAAAAGAACATAAAAGAAGATACATATCTTCATATTAAGAAATTTTCAAATTAAGCAGCTAACAACAAAAACTTACTTCTCAACACCAAATGGGGAAAAGCTAATACCTACCAAGCAAAACAAAATCATCATCATCCAAAACTTGGACATCTCTTTCCCCTATAAAGTTTTCCCGTCCGATTTCCTTGACAATCTTCACAAACTCCTCTCGCTTTGCCTTTGTAAGTGGAACGTATGGAAGGCGGAAGACGGGCCTCACAACTCCGAGTTGAGCTAAGGCTGTATTTAGAGCAATGGGGTTTGGCTCATGAAACAACCATTCAACCAATGGCATTATCTTTAAGTTCAAGGCAGGGTTCTTTCCTCTAAACATTAGTTCACGCATCAGACCAGGAACCAAGTTGCTGGTGACAGAAATAACTCCTGCAGCACCATGATCCCACCTTGAGTCGTGGCATTCATCATCATTGCCACTCCACACGACCAAACCATTACTTGTATACTGCTTCACTCTATCATTTCCAACACACTCTTTGACACCGGCAAGATTAGGGCTCTCTGCTAATGTTTGAATTACACGTGGAGGAATGTCTTGACCAGTTCTTGATGGTACATTATAAATGATAGTAGGGCCCATAGGGAGCACACTTTCAAAGTGTGAAAGCATACCCTCTATGGAGGTCTTCCCATAGTAGGGATTAATGTGAAGAGCTGCATGCATACCTACAGCAAATCCCTGTTCTGTCGCATGGATTGCTTCCCTCGTGGAGTTACTTCCTGTGTTCCCTATAACTTTGATTGATCCTCCAAAACAGTTCACTGTGTGACCAATGAGCATGATGTGTTCATCCCAGCTCATCAATTGACCTTCACCTGTAGTGCCACCAACAATCACACCCTCAGCGCCATTTTCGATTTGCAAATTTACCAAGGCGTCATATGCCTCAAGATCGAATCTTCCATCTGGTAGATATGGGGTTTTGATTGCAGTAATCAACCGAAGTGCTTTTATGTCCTCGGCAAACGTCCTGCATAAGAGAAGGTAAAATGAATCTATGCTAACATTGTGTTTGCACGTATCTCTTATAAATTTCCTTGCTGCTGATATTCACTTAATAGCTGTTTGTTTAAACTAAAAGGGAAAAGTTTGTCCATTTGCTCGTGTGGAGTGGGTATGTTGACCACAGAATTGATTTAAGCATTCTATATATTAGACAGTTCCTAATACTGTTTATTTACGGAAGACTGACATCATCGAATCTAAAACCGACCTCATTTACAAGGGCTAGGAATAACATACCGAACAGACAAACCATTCATCAAATCACACAAACAAAGATATGATAAAACTATGCTCAACCAACCACCCCTGCCTTCTAATCTCTTATTCTGTAATATGTTCTACTAACATTGAATCTGCCAACTACAAATCGCATTATCTACTACTATTAAGTCAATTCTGATGGTCAACAAACTTTTCTTTTGTAAGTAAAATTGGTGATATACTACATTCTTCCTTCTATCATCTCACCTAACACGTTCCTCAAATAGGAATTAAAATGTCCTTTACTCTAGAAACCCCCAACAACCTGTGGTTTTCCCTAAATTTTCACCTTTGACAATTCTTGCAATAGTCATAGTTGCCAAGTTGAGGTTTGCTTGTGTTGTTGAACTGAAACCAACCCCAGAAACACCATTACATACCACTTATACACAAATGATCAAACTCTTGTCTGTCAACAGAGAAATGTATACTTCAACCAGTCGATTAAGCAAACACCTAACTAACATGTGATTTCCTCAAACCAAACTAATTCAGAACAGTAAGAACACCAAATGAAAAGAAAAAACCTTTTTTATATCCAAGATCACATTTTTTCCTCCAAATCAACTTTGTAAGCGGATATTACCTATTTTTAACTTCATAACTACGCATTGGGAGGTGGAAACTTGGAATAACAGCTGCTCTCGGTGACCTCCATACTGCAGTTCTCCTGCTAACAAACAGCAGGAACAATAATCATTTCACAACACATACTTTTATCACGCAAATTATGGCTTTTTATAAATGTACAAGCTAAGAAAGTGTACCAAAAGAAATCATCTTATCACTCAGCAATTTTTATACGTATTGATCTCCAGCAACATACCTCTTTGTTCCGGCAGCTTCAACGCCGAAATGGCAGCGACCTATAACTGAGGATGACATTTCCCTGCCGGAGATGTAAATTTCCGATGTGAGATTCAGAAATCTATAACATTACAAGCTGGAAATGGTACGATTTTGTACAAATGTGAAATAAAAAACCGCAAAAACTTACCACTATTACGGTTCGTACAGCTCAGAACAAACCTCAACAGTTGTAATCCTATCCTTCTGGGTTTGAAACCAGATAAGTGTTAAAAGGGGAAAAAATGGAGCGGCTTACAGAGGTTTAGGGTTCATTTGATTTGTTGCTGAAAGAGAAAAGGGTCGGGTCTTGGGATGGGGAATAAGAGAAATGGGCCGGGTTTGGAAGATTTTTGGGCCATATATGATTTGTAAAGTGAGAAAAAAAACATAAATAACGTATTTAAGAGTGAATATTATAAATTCTAATAAAGCTTTTAATTTCCAATACGTTAGAATTAAATTTCTATCAATACCTAACAAATTAATAAATAAATTTAAAAAAATTCTAAAGTAATTAATTAACCAATATCCTTTTTATAAATATAGTGTTTCGAAACTGGCATGATGTATCAATCACTCAATTTTCTCTCCAAATCAGTTGGTCACATGATTTTTTTTCTAACAATTTTGTTAACGTTCCTTCTTCCTTATTGCTTTGTTAAAATACATATATTTTAATGAATGTACAAATTTCTTTTTGGATCCAAAATTGGTGTTCCACAAACCAATCGCTGTAATAATATTCTTTATAGCTGAAATATGCAAAAAGTTATCGGTGTAACCATATACATATGCAAGAAAGACAGGGGTTCCGATTATTCAAGACATCTCTTTTCAACCGAGAAGTTAATAAAATACAAAGTGAAAAAGGGCGTAGGAGAAGGAGAAAAAGACAGCACAAGAACCTATTACTCTTAATATTTGACACACATTAATCAAACAGCACACTGTGGCAAAGTTCATAAAGGATGAAAGCAAAAGTGATCAAGAAGCCCTTAAAAGGCACTCCCCCTAGTAAATTTTTAAACTTCCAATGTCATGACACAGCAGCACAAGTTTGGATTTGACGTTATGCGCTAGAAATAGGTGCCTTCCGGGGGCTGAACTAGCTTGCGATTGTGAGGAGAAGCCATCTCCTTTTTCAGCTGAACCAGTATGTCTTCCATGGTGTACTCTCGCTGCCAATTTGAAAGTAAAACAAACTTTTTTGGTTCCACCTGTATCAACAAGACACAGTTGTGGCTTCTCGTTAACTGGTTCATCAATTTATTAAGCAACAGGACAAGCGGGAAGCAAATACAAAACAGAAGTCCAGAATGTTGTCAAGATCGAAAGCTAAACTTGAAAAGATCATTGGAATATCATATTGCATTTATAGCGACTAATCGTGAATTGACAAGGATGTTTGAGCCAAGCAATGAAAATTTTGGAAATATAACAGAGAATTAATTTGGAGTATACCTACCCAAGGACATCAAAAGTAAATCAACACAGGAAACAATGTAATCACAATTCTACTGTAATATTTTTCATGATCAATTTTTGTGTGTCTCAGCAACCCCTAGACAAATATCTTTATCCCAGAGCATAATGTTACATTTAATCGATACTTCCTATCTTCTATGATTGCTTATACAAGTAATGTTACAAGAAGGAATTACCACGCAAGTTCTGAATTCTACAATAGCAAATTACTATGCAAGTTCTAAATTCCACACTAGCAAGCCAAAATCATATTATCGACATAATATTTTGGATTTCCAGGTACCATTATGATAACGCAGTGTCACATAAATTTTCTCGATGAAAAAAATGGCATTCCATTCTACCAAATACCAATACAATAATAGATTGCTTACCACTCCTGTCTCATGGTTGACACACGTCATGTTAACTCGAGAATGGAAGCGGACACTTGGTGGCTTCTCTGGATAATCTTTATCACAGAATAACTTCAACTGATAAATGCGACCTTCATGAACGGACTGGAAACATGGAAAATTAGCCTTTAATAATTAAAGAAATAAGAATACAATAATAAGGATGGAAAAGAAGTTAAAGTCATAGTAAACAAGTAATTGAATAGTCCTGGGGAATTATTCAAATAACTGATAGAAAATATATTAAAGATTTCATTTGCCTACAACAAAGCCATATTAAAATCGAACTTAGAGATGGCTGGAACTAGGAAAGAGAAAAGAATGCTCTAACATTGTGAGGACCAATAATGGTGCCAGTCCAGGACCGCATATAGATATCATCTCCATCATCCATCCCATAGCTTACAGTCCCATCTCCAATACCCTTTTCACCGCGTTCAAGTTCCTCAAGTAATCTGAAATTCCGAGGGACTGCAAAGAATTAAAATTTTGGTAAGTGAAGGATTCACAAAAGGTAAACCAAGAATCCATAACGTTCCAGATGGTTCCAACTCCCAAGTAGATGTGAAGGGCTTAATACAGTACAAAAAACATATATATAACATTTTAGCAAAATGTTAATTCACAAGGGATAAGACAGAAAAATGGTGAAAGAACGGAGAACTCGAGAAGACGCTTTCTTTCTTTGTGGAGGAATTAAGAGAGGTGAGACAGTTTCAACAGTTTTCCCCAAGTTTCAACAGTTCTCCATGCATGAATATATAAAAAAGAACCAGATCTGCATGAAGTTCTGATGGTGCCCACAAGAACATTGCAATGTCATTCTGCAATAGAGTTATAGTCCTTGGTATATTCTTATCACCGCAGTCTTGTAAGATAAGAATGTGTCACCGTGCCTTAAGGTATAAAGTGATGGTCAAACCGCTATGTTGTATGGGGTGGAGTGTTGTCCGGTCAAGAATTGGCACAAGATAAGGGAGGTGATGCTAAGATGGTTCCGGCATGTGAGGAGAAGATGCATTGATGCCCTAGTGAGGAGGTGTGAGAGTTAACTATAGTAGGTATAAGGAGAGGTAGAGGTAGGCAGGAGAAATCTTCGGGGGAGGTGATTAGACAGCACATGACATATTTGCAGCTTACCAGGGACATGACCGTAGATAGAAAAATATGAAAGTCTCTAGGGAAGGTTAGTAGGTAGTCAAGCGTGTCTAGTTCCCTTTTCAGTTTTGTTAGTATTACTCTCCTACTATCTTATTCTTTGAAATTAGTATTACCTATTGTTTATTTTTCTTCAGTTACCATTTTATTTGTTGTTGCTATTGTTCTATTCTTCTTTATATCTTCTTTACATGCTCATTGTTTTATATACTTCACTTGAGTCGGGGGTCTATTGGGAACAACCTCTCTACCATCACAAGATAAGGATAAGTCTGCATATACACCACCCTCCCCTACACTGGGTTTGTTGTTGTTGATACAACTTGGGACCCTCCAAATACAGTGATAGAAGCTACCACAAGTTGGACATAGAAAATGGACAAAAAGAAGAAAGAGATCAACTCAATTTTGTTGTTTATATAATAAAGGATTAACAGAACTTCTGAAGGAGCTGAAAGTCTATTATGGAGAGTTAAAGCTCTCTTCTGTTCAGTTTGTAATTTTTTATGCGAAGAAAATATTCCACTTTGTATAATTGTTGCTGGATTTTGGGAGGCTTATCTCCAAACTTTCCGATTTATGTAAAGTGACAGTGTCTTGGTGCGATATCACTGCAAAGACCTTTCCTTGCTTTGCCCCCTCTAAGGAAAGGGAAGAAACATTAGTTTAATTTTCTTTTCTCACTTCCTTTCTGACATAAGCGTATCCTTGTTGTGGCATTGATTGAAGAACATAATAAATCAACTTGGGATGGTGGGGCTCAAATATGCAACCCCTTGTTAAAAATATTATCATGCCAAAAGAATCAATAAATATTATCAGACTTTTACTCTCAAGTAAAGTGTAAAGCATAAAAATCCAGACGGATTTTAGGTGTTGAACTGAGACTTCGTTTCCACAGTTTATGAGCTCTAATGATAGTACATCCAACAATCATCAGCATGGAAGAACAGCCAGAGAATTTTTTATTTATAAAGAAATCAGGTCAACAATTATGTGTAGTTGTTTACACACTGAACTTCCTCATTTTCCTAAATAGCAATCAAAGTCCACTATTTGGCTGATGCAACATAACAAACTGAAATTGTATCAGCTACAACTAAAACAAAACGACTAATTGGTAGGAAACAGGACAGAACAGACCACGTAGGATCATTACCATGTTAAGCTCTGGCAAAGATAACATGCACAAGTCACAACAGACAAATAGATCCACTATGCTTGTGAAATAACAAATTCTTATGAATGTCCTCAACCCTCGCACTCCCTCATAGTGGGGAGGGGAAACTTAAGTGCTGCTCTGAAGGAGGAGCAAATAAAATATCCTTAATACCAATCAGACATTGACTTGTTTATGATGCAAGCACGGGGATAATTCAAATACTTGTATATGACAGAACATGTAATAAACTCATTAAGTTTAGCTTCATATTTTTACGATACAAGACTTTTTAACACTGAATGGGTAAGACTGACTAAAAGATACTGATACAAATATAATCCCCTATCATTGTCCAAAGACCAATCCAACATGGAACATTCTAAGATCTGGAAATCTATGATGAGTTTACTGACCACTCTTTAAAATGACATTCATTCCGGTATCAAAGATGTACAAACACACCAAAATAGAGCTATCTAAGCAGGAAAAAGACTAACTTTTACCAATACCTCACGCGAAATAAAGCTCAATTGATGACAACTTTAGTTCAACCTGTTTATACATATGCACAAACAAAAAAGAAACATATACATAAAGAAGTAGCAGGCGCAGTTGTCCTTACTTAAGACCAGCCCGACCACAAGGGTCTATCGTACACAAATTTACCCTGCATTACTGCAAGAGGCTATGTCCACAACTCAAACTTGTGACCTCTTGATCACGTGACAACAACTTTACCAGTTACACCAAAGCTCCCCTTCCCCACTGTCCTTGCTTGAGGCCAGCCCGACCACAAGGGTCTATCATACGCGGCCTTACCTTGCATTACTGCAAGAGGCTGTGCCCACAACTCTAACCTCTTGATCATGACAACAACTTTACCAGTTACACCCCTTTGCAGCTATCCTTACTTAAATCCTAAATCTACTAGATATTTCAATCCACTCACTACAATTACTGAATTCACTACACATCAATCAATAAAGTCCAAAAAATAGAAAACCCCACATAATAAAAAAACAAGATTTCAAAGTTCTAATCTTTGATAACAAGAATAACACTCATATAAACATAAACCATGCAATAAAGATGTGAAATTTAAAAAACCCATGATCAGATTTGACACAAAAAAACTCAAAGCAGAACAACAAGAGATTTGGGGATGTAAAAATTGACTCACCCACAACACTAGATCCTCCTGAACCAAGAGTCATAGCTGACTATTTCAAAAAAAAAAAAAAGATTTTTTGGGATTCGTGCAGAGATCGATTGGGAAAAAGGAGAAGAAGCAGAAGATGGATGAAAAAACAAGAAGAGGCAGCAGAGGTAAAGTCAAGAGAAGAGGCAGAATCTAATGGAGAAAAAACGCAACAAAGGGCCAAAAAAGAAATTAAGAGGTGAAATTATGATTGGTAGGAAAATAAAAATGAAAATTTCTCAAAAAACTTTCCAAATAAAGGAAAAAATTTATAAAAATAAATAAAAGGAGAACAAAAAATTAGGGTAGATGTATAATTACTTGAAAATGTAGAGAAAATATTTCATGCATTTTCATAATTAAAGTTACAATTGACCTTCAATGTATTTTTCACATATTTTATAAAGATTTTTTAAAAAAAAACACTAAATCATCAGTATTATTAAAACGTCTTATTTAGTGATTTTTTTACACTTTATCAAACGAATTCTAAATTTTATAGGTATATTTTTACTCCTATATTCTTATTTGAAGTGTACGTATATGTTATCTCCGAAGAATATGCTATCCATCTTGAATTTGAATCTGTGTCATCGTGTCATGATCCATTCAAAAGAGTCATGACCATCGCTATTAGTGTTGTCAAATAGGAGGATCGAGCTGAATTTGAGAATCAATCTTTTTTTACCTAAAATAGCTTAATTATCACTTTTTTCTTCTTATAAAAGAAATATATTTTAACGATAGTATTCTATTTGTGTATGTTATCTCACTCGTGTATTTGGAATTCAAGACTTTAACTTCAAGTGAAGACACAAATATTTCCTTTTTTTTTCTTTTTTGGGATAATTAAATTGTTGAACTTTGATCAACCTTCCTTTGCCTTTGAATTTAAAGCATAACTTTCAATTAAAAATTTTAAATTTCACTTTTATTGTCATCCGCCATTGATGAACACAAGAAGGAAAATGTGAACAATTTTAAAATTTTAACTCGTTATAAACTTGAATCGTTTTGAGTAAATAATATATCAAAGAAATCAAGATACTAAGAGGAGATACAATCTAAAATTTGAGTTGTTTAGAGGAAGATTTGAGTTGTTATGCATTGAAATCCGTTGTTGAAGAATTTTGTAGCTCAAATTTTAAAATTTGGCATGCCGTAAATTTATGTGAATCATTTCAAATGAATAAAAGAACAAAAAGATTAAAACGTCGAAAGAAGTTCATATCTAAAATTTGGAATTGTTTAGAAGAGATTTGAATTAATTGTGATTGAAAAAAGCATTTACTTCGTTGAGGAAGATATATTTATATTGCATTTACTTTTGCAATATAAATATAGTATAAAAATGTTTTATATAAATACACATCTTTGATATGTAGATACACGACTAAACATCTTTATACAATATCGACACATTACATAACTATTTATACATTATCAACACATTAAATAATATACATCTTATCACTTGTACAATTACGTAAGAAGCCCGTTAATAGATGAACACATTGTTGGTCCGATTAAATGTTATTTGGGCTAAAGTGGGATGGACTACAGTGAACTAAAAATCGAATTATACCCGCTCAATTCTTATTAAATTTAAAATTTGAATTCCATTTTCTTATAATTTGTTTGAATATCTAACAAAAAAAATCCTTATCTATCTATATCATCTTCTATATCTATATCTATATCTATATCTATCTATATCTATACTACCTTAAAATCATGAACTCCTTAACTTGAATGTTAAATTACTATAATACCCCAAACTAAAAACACTCAATACTCTCAATTAGTATATCTTCTATTTTATATTCATGTTTCTTTATTTATATTAAAAGCAAACACCTTTTAACATTGAAGGGTTGTGATTTTTCTGATAAGTTGTGACTTTTTCGAAGGATTGTGCCTTTTTCGGTCTGTAGTGACTTTTCTGAAGGATTGGGACTTTTCCAAAGGGTTATGACTTTTCCAAAGAGTTGTCACTTTTCTGTAGGTTGTGACTTTTCTAATAAGCATTTGTTCATACTACCATTTGATGGTTATAAATAGAGGGATTTCCTCTAATTTTAAACTATAAATTTTCTACACTCCTTCTTCCTAGTAAACCTCAAGCGTGATTTACATTTATTGAGTGAGTTTGAATTTTTTAACGAAAAATAAGAGATCACACAAGTAATGTTTGGTGAACAAATTGTACCAATCATAATCTCTAAGCACACTAGGTTGCAAGCATTGCTACACAGTTTAGCATTGTGAAGATGCTGAGGTGTATTTGATTTCATGTATTCGAAAGTTGTTAAGTTTGTCTTGTCTCCAATTTTCGGTATATTTTTCAAAAGAATGCTAATAATTTCTTTTCGCAACGGTATTCTTTACATAATTTATGGATTGATTATAATATAAGCAATTATATTTGCAAATTCTTTTGTTTAATCATAACATAAAAATATATTTTAAAAAAACATATTTTGCTCTTTATTAACTTTCTATCCTTACAATATTTTGATTTACTCTTTTTTGAACTACTCGTGGGTTCACTCAAACGTGGTTCTGCTTATTGATCACTATTCTGATCCAATGATATTAAAAGAAGTCACTAAAAGAAATTTTTTCCTCCCAAAATTCAGATTTCATCGGTAGAAAGTAAAGGATAGTCTCACGTTCATAATTTGAAAATAATTTTTAGAAGTTAGTGCTTGACAATAAATATCAGTCCAATAAGCTAATCATTCATTAATTCGTACTTGTATTTTCCTCTAAGGATTTTTATCACATACATACAGAGACACACGTGTCACTCAAATGTGGTTTCTGCTGCTTATTCACTATTCTGATCCAATGATATTAAAAGAATGTACTGAAAGAATCTTTTTTCCTACCCAAATTTAGATTTCATCTCTAGAAAATAAAGGATACTCTCACGTTCAGAATTTGAAAACAATTTTGAGAAGTTAGCGCTTTGCGATGACAATAAATAGCAATCCAATATATTTATCATTTATTATTTCATACTAGTATTTTCCTCTAAGGATTTTCATCACATACATACTTCAATATTATTTATATCGTTTTAAAACATTAATACTAATTAGCAAGAGATACATCTTTCACTCAAACGTGGTTTCTGCTTATTCACTATTATGATCCAATAATATTAAAAGAAGGTACTAAAAGAAACTTTTTTAACCCCAAATTCATATTTCATCTCTAGAAAATAAAGGATATTCTCACGTTCATAATGAAAATAATTTTAAGAACTTAATGCTTTTTTATGACAATAAATATCAATCTAATAAACTAATCATTCATTTATTCGTACTTGTATTAATTTTTCTCTAAGAATTTTGATCACATACATACTTTAATATTATTTCTATCATCTCAAAATAATAATAATACTAATTAGCAAGAGATACACGTGCAACAGACGTGTTCAAAAACTAATATATATATAATTTTAGACTAAATTTTTTGTGATTCAATCTAAATTGCATATTAATCCTGTTTTATAGTGGATTCAACTAAATGACTCGGATTATTAACCCATCCAAACATAAATAATTTTTTTAATTATTAATCAAAATTTATATAGCTTAACACAAAAACATAACATAACAAGTAATGTAGGGAGTAATAATTGTAAGAAAGCATAATATATGTTTGTTACTAGGTAGCATTAGAATGAAAGTTGACATGATTGGTTGAATTCAATTGTCTTTTGATTCATATCATAGGACAAATGTAACAGAAATACAACCTGACTAATCTCATCCTCTCTGTCCCATGATTTATTCTGCTTACAATTTGTTACATCAACTTGCAAATACTAGCATTTATGTTCCCTCTATCACTGGCCCAATCTTGACTATATTAGCCTCACATTAATGTGTATTTATGAGCTTTGCACTGAGATATAATCAAACCTCTCTGTAATATCATTATTTGTTCTTATAGTACTTTTTAAATCTCTGTGTACTATCGTCGTTTGTTCTTATACTTTTTAATTGTTATAACAAAATAATGACATAGCAGGAAAGATTTAATTATGTGTTATTTATAATGTTTTTAATACAATTTCAAAACCTTTTGTGGTTAATTGTGTTTGCATTTATTGATTTGTAGAGTCTTGATGGCTTCTTTCAAAAAAGTTAAAGATAGTTTAATTGTAGCATGTGAAAATGAATTGCAACTCTAGAAGAAGTGGTGGGAGAAAGATGGGGGTTGTTTTTGTTGGAATATGGAGGTTGATTAGGGCGTCATGCGGAATCTTATAATTTGCAAATCATATGATAATAAATTAGATGACAAAAACTTAACTAAAAACATAATATTATTATATGAAAAACTAATATAAAAGAAAATACTAAAATTGTTGAGAGAATAAATCTCCCCATAAACAAAACTCTTTAAACGACTACATTGTGGATTCTGTTGTTTTGTGTTAGAAGAAACAAACCTATATTTATAGAGTCCTAAAACCTTTCCTACTAGAAAAGCAAAACCTTTTCTTACTAGAAAAGGAGTCCTAAAAGGAGAGAATAAACCAAATATGAAAGAATATTATATTTTCCTTTT
>JAJOOS010003679.1:0-18540 GCA_029582725.1 Solanum chiquidenum
TCATACTTAGTACGTGTGTTGTACTAACCCCTTTCTTCTATTTTACTACAAGTGTAGGTTGTGGTAACTAGGAGGAGATTGTGCTTTGGAGTTGCTTGAATTGCTTCACTCTTCCAAGTCTTTGGTATGTCTTCAAGATTCGAGGACTATGTTTAGAAGTTTCTTAGTCATTGTAATAGACACTTAAGTTTCATTTCATTGTAAAGGGCCGTGTCCCTTAGTACGTTTCAAGTTCTTGTCTAAGATTGGCTAAAGAGACTTAGTAGGTTCCGCTTGCGTATTGATGTTATTGAATAAAAGTTTTAAATTCTTAGTGATTTTTATGATCAATGCGATGAATGAATGCTAAGGCTTGTATAAGACCTCTGAGAGGTCGAATACGCATGTAACGACTAGGGGGTGCTCTCGGGTCGTTACACATAGAAGGTCCCGTAAGTCAAGATTCAGAGAAGTGTATACATAGAAAATCTTGCTGATGGTGAACATGAAGGGCTGTGGAACCCATCGACAGACCGTCAATATGAACTATTGTCTATCTAATGCAGCATCGTAAACCTTTCCTAGTTCTATTGAGACTCGTGTTTTCGTTATTCAATCTTTCAATCTAATTCTCCATATAAGTAAGATGCTTTCAAATTCCGTGTGTTCTTGCATTTACTATGAGTAAAAATATCTACTGCTAGGGTTGTTAACCTAGATAAGAAGTTCCTAAGATACATAAAGTGTTTTACATGATTAGAAGGTTGTTGATGGATAATTAATTTGCCATTCTTTTATATAGATTAACAGTTGCAAATGTTGATCATGTCATTGCTCTAATTTAACTTGAAAAAGTAAATTGAAGTTGGACCAATCAATTATCAAGAACTCAAGGCTTTATCCCTTGTTTAATAAATCCGCATAAGAATAAAATTGACTTTACTAGGCTTAGTATCAATAATATATCACTTCGATTCGGTTGTTAAATCAACTGGAGGAGAGTACGTTTAACCATTGGAGAACAATAAACGTTAAGAGTAAGAAATCATCGCTCATCAAAAGACAACCAGCTAAACTTTGTACTATCACAAGTATCCGGTAACACTTAACCATCAGGAAGGAAAACAACTCTAGTATTTACATTCATTAGAAAAATAACACATATATCTTACGTTAATACTGCATTAGATACAATACCAATTTGTTATACTCTTACGAAACTATATATGATAGAATGCAAAGTAAGCCATCATAGGTGACATTTTCCTTTGCCCTTCGTGAAATTCGACCGCAACTTGTTTGTATTTGACTACAATCACTTGCACTAATTGTAAGATGTACTTAGAGCATATCAACAATACAAGGAATTATCTCCTAAAGCATAGGGAGTTGTGGATTAAACTAGGTATGTACAGTAATTATTTGGTGGTAAATGATACAAATAGGCAACCAGTGGGAAATACTTTGTACCGCATGGATTAGCCGTAAAAATCCCATGTAATTACTGCCCAGAATTACAGTATCTGTTTAGAATGAAAATTGAGAATTTCAGTTAAAATAGCAAAACAATCAAAGGACTTTAGAAATATCATATGAATTATGGACATGTACAAAAAACGGATGACTGAAACGCACAAAAGAAAGTTACAAGTACAAAACCTTTTGTATAGCTATTGAGTATTCCATTCCATTTGCCAGTATATAAGTTTTTATACAGCTATTGTGTATCCTAAAGTATCATACTAGTCTTCTCCTGTTACCACTTGCACTTTTGACATCTGCATGCTTACACATGCAATCTGGCATTGGGAATGTGTAAAGGGAGCTACTAGGTTTCTTTAACTCGACCCCCTTTGTATCACTATGATGAAGCATGTCTTGCAATTGGCTTTTGAAGACATTCCATCTGTAGAAATTGAATGCAAATAGATTGTATCGTAAATTAAGTTCACAACATGCATTCCAAGTGGAAAAAGTTAGTCACTAAACCAAATGTTTTATACTATGAGGCAATGCATCATTCTCAGAACTTGCTATGACAGATTTTCGCAGATACCTATCAGCAGCAGAAATGATAGAGAAAACTGATGTTCCAATAACCAATATCATATTGTTTCACTTTTGAAGAATAATGACCAAGTTGAACAGCAATTTTAACTAATAAGTAGTCTCCAACAATTACCTAGGTTCTCATTACAATTTTTCCCCTAGAAACTTTCAAGTAACATTTCATTAAAACTATACTTTCAAGTGTGAGATAAAATATTGTGGATATCCAACTGCCAGACTGAGAACACTGAGGACTGCTAGAATTCCCTGTCTCTGGTTTCACTCATTATCAGGGCATGAAAGATATTTCTGTCCTTTTTTAGTTCGGGGACAGATGCCCAAGTACTATACAAGTTCACCATATTATGAAAAAGAAACACCTTATGATGCTGTCAGCTGTGTATTGTCTTCCCTGTTTTCAGTTTTACATGTATTGCATGCAAATCTATGTGAAAAGAAAGCTTGGACACCACAATTATCAAAAACAAAGAGAGAAGAGTTGAAAAATTCCAGTTTTTTAGTGCCAATGCAATGAAAAGAGGTAAGTAAGACCATGTGACTATGTTTGTGCATAATAACACAAGAACCTGCAAGGACAGTCAACTGGTGATTTAAAAGTATATTGCATTCACTTTAACCTGATATCTGGGCTGCCAAACAGAAGAGCCAATTTCCTTTTATCAGGTTTAATTGTCTTTGCATGTCCTTCATACAGATATCTTCTGTGACCCACTAAGAAGTGAGGAAAGTTGCCACCCTGAGTTGTGACAAAACCTTCACTATAAAGACAGACTGTATAATCAAGTGCTGCCAACCTAGATGAGTGTCCCTGAACCAAATATTTATTGCAGCTTACTTTTCTGATAGAATAAGCCTGTTTCATAAGGCAAAAGCGGCCACAGAGTCGTACCTCAAATGGAGCAAGTTCTTCTGTGGAAGCTAATGTATCCTTTGATTCCAGCCGTGGGAACATCTGTTTGAGTGGGGTCATATATTTCTCAGCTTTATACATTTTTCCCGCCGCAACATAAAGTGAGGTGTTATTGTCAAACCCCATACCTCTAAGCATCATGCCTACCTAAAGAACAAAATCATTGAATCGCTCAGCTTGATAAACCAGAAAATGAAACATATCCTTCACCCTATCAAAAGAAAGCGCAACTTTGCGGAGCACTGTAAAGCATAAACAAAGTGGGAAGTTCTTGATCAGTAAACAACAACCAATCACTTATTTTACAACACAAATATTATATTTTGATAACTTGTCCCAGAAGCGTTTCTTGGAAAATATTTATTGCTACAGTTTGTCATTCATCGTAGTGCAAGTTGCAGGCAAGGAGACAACCAAAGCAGTTAAGAAGTCTTGCCTATATAAACAAGAGCTGTGTAGAAGAACATAAAGTATATCGATTTTGGTCCCAAAGCCACACTAATCTTTTACAAGATCATTTGAGAAATATTTCATTCATCAAAAGTCAATTCAGTCTTCCCAAAGATTGTGGGAAGGGAGAAAAGTAAAATAAGAAAACCACCAATTCAGTTGAATATTATGTTGAGAGAGGAAGAAAACTGGACAAGGCTAGCTTTTGGACAATTTATTGGAGAAATAACTTAGAGATATTTTATTAGAGCACGTTACGGGAAAAATGGGTTTCCACTTACAGAGTTTACTCAAAGTTATACAAGAAACTGTGTTTTGATTGAATGTTCCATAAAAATACACCCACAATTAGGGGTGGGTATGGTATGGTACGGTATTTCAAAGTTTCAGTACCGTAATTTTGGTATTCAGTTTTTAAGACATTATTCCATTACCATACCAATTTAATTCAATATAGTTTGATATTTTGAAGTTCAGTTTAAGTATTCTACAGTATGGTAAATCAGTAACCATAGCTTCTTCGACTTCTACTAATATACACTCGTATAATAAAGTATTATGACTTAGATTCAAAAAAAGTAAAAACAACTCTTTTGGTTAATCAATTAAATTTCAATCTACATAGAGTAGTCAAAGTTTCAACTTCTAAACATTTTTTATTTATACTAATACTAGGTTGCATATTTGTTAGTATTTTAATAATATATATATGTTATTTATGTAACTATATACTTCGGTATGGTATGGTATTCGGTAATCCGGTATATTATTTCTAAATACCAAATACCGTACCGAATACGAAAAAATATTAAAATATTATCATATACCATACCAAAACGACGGTATTAAAAATTTCGATATGGTATGGTAATTCGGTAAATGAAAAACTTGAATCCCCGTTCGATTCACTGGTCAAACTTGGATAAAAAATAGGCTTATTTCAAAGGAGACTAGTAATTAATCCCTTTTATATCATTTAACCAATCATAACTTCGTGATTTGAATAGTTGAAGTATTTAGCAAAGACTCGGAATAAGTAAGAAGAATTCTTGGTTTAGTTCTCCACCTTACGACAGAAAATAGGATTGATCAAATTCTATTGAGTCTGACTCATAGTGATATACCATACCATGCCCACCCCCGCCCACAACATTAAACGCCCGTTTGGATTGGCTTAAGAAAAAGTAGCTTCTAAGTCAAAAAAATAAAAAAGTCAAACTTAAATGACTTTTAAGTCAAAAAATAAAAAGTAGGGAGAGCCCTTTTGGTTTTTAACTTTTTAAAGTCATTTTAAACCTATTTTAAGTTATTTATAACTTTGACAAACACTTCCAAAAGCTAAAAATGACTTAAAAGTAGGTTTGACCAACTTTTAAGTCAATCCCAACAGGCTCTAAGTTCGTTGTATTCCATTATAAAAGTATGACTAAAATGATGGTATCGTTTAATGTTATAGCTCATTATTATTTTTGCATTGGAGTAGAAAGCAGAACCGATTTGATTGTCGTGGATGCTTTTTCTTTAACAAACCTTGCACCTTTAGTTCAGAACCAACTCTTTCTCCTGGCTTCCTAGAAAGCTTCATAGTTCATCACCCATTCTGCACCTTTTTTTTTTAGTTCAAACAGAAAAAGTAGGGAATCAAGCTAAAAGAATCTACAGATTGTACCTCTCTGATGAAATCAAACAAAGGGAAAAAAATTAAATAATGTAAGAAGAAAAGGAAAAGAATGGAACAGCTTTGAGTTTTGGAGAAAATACTAGGTTTTAGGGGACGGTGAGAGGTTGGGAAAAGACTGGAGGGCTAGGTGGCTCATATAGAATGGTCAGTGATGCAATGCACCAGAGCCTGCAGCATTGTAGCCGTAGTGAGGTGTGTGTTCACACACAGCTTCCATTGAAGGTTTTTGGCTGGGGATTGCCGGCAGATGGGGATTCTCTTTATGTTGGCAGTGTGATTTAATTATGTTGTGGTGGTAGTGAACTGAAATTCCAATTCAGCGCTGCTGCTGGGGTTCATTTTTTTTTTTGCTGGAAGAATGTTCAGAGAGAAAGAATTTTCAAAGTAGGGACTCAAACCCTTGTCTGTGATATCATGTTAAGAAAGAAGCTATTTGAGCATGGATTGCTTGATTATTCCCTCAAGTATGTTGGGATTTATATAATGTTTACAAGTAATCCTAAAAAGAAAGAAAAGTAATTTTTGTTCTTATTTATACAAGGGAAAAGGCTCAAATATGCCATTGAACTTTGAGAAAAGACTCATTTATGTCATCCGTTAAAAGTTTGGCTCATCTATGCCATTGTCATTTGAGAAAAGACTCATCCATGCCATTATTTTTTAACTCAAGTTTTGCAAAACCAGTTTTTACCTCAAACGACACTTGACACTTTCCAATTGGGGTTTTGGATCAAATGTACTTTTTTTGTTTCTTCTTCCTCAAAATCACCAAGAACGCATGAAGAACATCAAGAACTCACAAATTTCCAACTTCTTCAATTCTTCACAAAATCACCTCAAATTTCAAGAATAGCTTCCCTCCGAGCTAGATACCAAAGCTCAATATCTTTTGAGCTCAAATTCAACATGACTTAAACAAGAGTCGCTTGAAATTTCTTTAAAGTTTCAAAACATCAACATCCCTTCATGGTAGAATTTTCTCCAAAACTCCAAATCACTTGAAATTTTGAACAGACTCAAAAAGCACTAGGGAACAAAGATCTAGTATCAAAAACAACAAAATAAAACCTAACCAAAGCAGATTTTCAAAATTTTGGGACTAATTTCCATTTTTTTGGAATATTATTTTTTAATACGGGTGGGTTTCTTTAACTCCACAAGTGATTTTAGAATTTTGGTACGTGGCCGAAATTTGAGGTGATTTCGTGAAAAATTGAAGTTGAAAATTTGGGAGTTCTTGAGGAAGAAAAAGCAAAGAGAGTACATTTAATCGGATACACCAATTGAAAAGTGTTAAAAGTTGTTTGAGGTTTTGTTGAGGTAAAAAATGGTTTTGCAAAACTGGAGTTAAAAAATAATGGCATGGATGAGCCTTTTTGCTTTTTTTCTTTTGGGTGCGCACAGGATAAAACCCCCGCTCCTATGCAATAGCTCGCAAACCACATAGGAGAGGTAACCCGCACTAGGCAAGCCTGGTGCGACGAGCTCGACCCATAAGGCAAACCCCTTGCTTTTGCTGGCAAGGGGTTGCGAACTTGAGACCTCCGACATGGAAGTCCAAAGCTCAAACCACTGGGCCATCCTGAAGGGTGCATGGATGAGCTTTTTCTCAAACAATAATGACATAGATGAGCCAAACTTCTAATGAATGGCATAAATGAGCCTTTTCTCAAAGTTTGATGACATATTTGAGCCTTTTCCCTTTATACAGTTATAGGGATTCTAAACCTCTCCTCATAATAATTCCCTAATTTGTAACAAATAGTCAACTACTGTTCTAAATCCTCTTCCATATAGGACGCAACACGGCCTTCATTGCAAATGGTTGTGGAGATTCAGTTACGAAGAGGACGCATTTTGGATGAAAGTTATTAAAAGGTTATGTATGTCCTCCAGAATCCATGGACCACAAAAACCCACCGTAATTTTTTGAATCTGGAAACAAATCAGATATCTTCGGAAACATTCTCTGCAACCACAAGCTTCAGAGTTGATGATGCAACAGAAATCAATTTTAGCATTACACTTGGTTTGGATATACTTATCAAGGATTCCTCCTAGATTTATATTGTTTTTCTGCCAATCCCGCGGTAGTCTTCACAGAGTGATGCCGTAAAAGGAAATGCAACAACAGAGTGTTGAAAGAATGTATACACTAATAGAACAACTTAGCAGTCTTCCACCATGTAGTGCCCAGTAAAAAGATTTAAAAAAATTCTATTCTAAACGCATCTTAAAGCTTGAATGGCTCCGTTTAAATACTCCAAGTTGTTAGTAATAGACCATTGACTTGTTCCTCAAGTGTGACAAAACCTAACTGTTCTTGATAGGGCCATATATAGTGTTGTAACCTATGTTGCTCGGACTCTTCAAAAATGTTACCGCACATGTGTCGGATCCTTCAAAACTGCACTACTTTTGGAGGATTCGACACGCTCCCGTATATATTTTTGAAGAGCCCGAGTAACATAGGTTGTAACAACATAATAAGTAATTGACTGAGTCCGTGGAAAGTATCGATGATGATTACATCAAAAAGTGAATTCAGTAATGAGATTAGTGTAGTCTTACATATGAGAAATGTGAGACAAGTCCTCATTTTGGAGCATCGGTCACAGTTGGTCAAAAAGAGTCTTGGATAATGGTTTTAAAAGTGAAACCAAGCTTTGATGTATATTGTACCACACAAAAAAAAATATAGATAGACAAAAGAGGGCTATGAAATTGTGGAGCAAAGTTCACTAAGTTGTTGGCAAAAACGACATTAAGTAAAGGGTTTTAAACGACCACTATAAAAAGAGACCTGTGAGGTATTTAAAAATCAAAGTATTTGCTTGGTTTTATTTTGAGAGCAGCACAGGACCTTTCTGATTCTCCATATCCAGCAACTACATTGAGCGGGGCGAGGGAACGAGTTCTTGGCAAGCTTTAAAATATTCAATGGCTATCATGTTCTACATCTACCAAAAAAAATTGTAAGCACCACCAGTTCTTTTCATTGAAACCGTCAGAGGGAAAATTTTACTGCACTTCGAGAGAGGAAATTTCCACTTCTCCATTTCCAATTGCAATATTCAATAATGATTGTGGGGCATGATTATATGAGTAGAAATACTATATTTACATTAAAGTAATCCCAAAACTGGGTATTGTAGAGAAGATGATGAATAGTGCTGGCTAAATTCAGTTAGAAAATTTAATTAATGACCCAAATGAGTTGTAATAACCTTGTACGGGTACTAATTGGACTTAAAGGATGGGAGTAATGGAGAATAAAATATCTGGAAGTCAATTGTGATCTAGAAAGTGTGTTATATTTGATCGTATGAACCTCAACTGACAAAATTTACTTATAATTGATGTAGATTGATATTGTTGACGTATATAATTGATGTAGATTGATATTGCTGACGTATAGAATGTGTTTGACGTGTCGGGAGTACTTTGGGAGTATAATTGAGGTAAGTTAGGATGTATCTGCTATTAAAGAATCCTTTCGAAAATTAGCATGAATTGAACTTGGAAAAAGTGTTTGAAGTGTCAGTATAAGTTTGTTTAAGTGAAGGGGCTACAACTTGATTTGTGCTATCTATTATGTTATGTACATGTAAATACGATAAGTTGGCTATTTAATGTCTTGCAAATAAAGATAGCATGTGAATCGTGTGCAAAAATATTTCACGAATTTAATGATGTTGCCAGTGTTAATGTTCTCTATTTTCAAAGTATTGTTTCAAGTTTAATGTCAAAGTTGATATTTTCAAGAATGATGCTTTGAATATTCATGGACTAATCATGCCAAACTCTTAATGTTTAATGGACCTTGTGATGATCAAATGATGATGTTAAATGTTTTGGAGTACCTTAGAACTGAGAGGACAACTGTTTCTGAAAGTTGAAATGTTTGACTAGAAACTACATGTGCCGGTATAGGATAGTAGTAAGAACCAATTCAGCAACTAGTTATACCATCCTAAATAAGGAGGTACATTTAGGGGGATAGCCCCTTAAAGTGTTAGATATATACGACATATATGGTGACACTGCCAAGACGATCTGGGAAAATGCACAGATAGCTGATTTTGAGACCCCATTTTAGACATCCAAAATTTATAAACTTTATAAGTTTAGCCACTTCAAAATCAATTTCATATTAAATGTAAATATATGGCACATTATACCTGCAGCCATCTTGTCGAGTGAAATGGAAAGAAAGGAATTCAATACTTCTTGAGGGAAAGAAGCAAAATGGCCCAAAAACAAATGTATTTGTTTGCTTTGATTTTGTGCAACATGGGTGATATAAATGATGTTTAAGCTGCTAAGGGTGTGTTTGGCATGGAGGAAAATGTTTTCCAGTTTTCCTATGTTTGGTTGGGTCAAAATGATTGGAAAATATTTTCTCTAGGAAAACAAGTTCCTCAAAAATGTGGAAAATGATTTCGCTAATGAAAGTAGAGAAAACAAGTTGATTCTCATTCCACCCACCCAATCCCCCAACCCCCGTGACTATCCCACTCCCCATCCTAAATAGTACATGGGTTGTACTGAAACCATATTTACAATTGAGATTCCAAGGAAATAGATTCCTCCATCCTAAATAGTACTAGAACATCACCTATATCAACAGACTCCTCTGAATAAATCTGTATACACCAAAAACAAAAGCAGAAGGCAATTCCATCAGATCTTGCGTACAGAGTTACTCAAATCATTAAAACACCAGGGATTCCTTTCAATCCAGATTGTCCACCAAGTTTGCCCGGTTCATCATTTTAAAAGCATCCCTCACCTTAAATAAGCTAGAGTTGTGTCCTTCCATCTGAGAAAATCAGACCTCTCTTGAAGACCACGGAAGGATTCCAAAGTGTTGTAATATTCTGTCATCCTTTGTATCTCCCAATCATTTAGCATTCTTCTTGAAGTGATATCTCATCCATGATCTGTCCTTATTTCTGCCATGGTCTTATGTTGATGTACCACTAAGTTGAATATGCTGGGAAATCTCTCCGGAAGACTACTATTCTCTACCCAATTGACTTCCAAAAAAGAGTTTTATTTCAATCATTCATTTTGACGAGTGAGGTGTCCTCAAGAATGGCCAGTTAGCCACAATGGATCTCCATAGACTGACCACATATGGAGTGTTAACCACCTTAGTCATCCACTTGTCTTCCTCCCCGTATTTTATCTTGATGACTCTGCCCCACAAAAGTTGGCTTTCTTGGGTGAACCTTTACAACCATTTCATCTCCAGAGTCTTGTTTTGTAATTTCATGTTTCTGATACCTAGGTCACCTTGCGTTTTACCTATAATTACTTCATTCCACTTGAGCAAGTGAAAGCTTCCCTCATCCTTATTGCGTTGCCATAAGGACCTTCTGATACTATCCAACCTTTTGATGACCCCTGCAGGATGGGGAATAGGGACATCATATAAGTTGGAGGGGCATCTAATACTGAGTTGATAAGGGTGAGCCTTCCCCCAAGGAAAAATATTGTGACATCCATCGTTAACTTCTTTTGACATTTTTCTATGACACTGTTCCAGATCTTCTTGGCTTTAAACTTAGCTCCCAAAAGCATTCCAAGATAGACTGTTGGTAAGAAACCTACATCTCAACCTAAAATTGCAGCTAGATGCTCCATCAGAGGAACTTCATTTTATGGTACAAGGAAATCTTCCTCTGGTAAATATGCAGCCCGGAAACTCCTTCAAACAGAACTAGAAGTACCCTAAAAAATCTTTAATTATTATTCATCAGCATATTGCAAACTGAGTAACTTCTTAACTGTTATCACCATTACTTGTCATCTCAAAACCTTTGATCTAGCTGTAACTGTTTGTTGTCTTAAATCATATTATTAAGTCCCTTCATAACCAAAATAAACAGAAATGAGGACAAGGGTTCACCTTGTCTCAATCCTCTATGTGCATTGAAAAAACCTGTTCGAGCACCATTTAAAAGGACGGGAAACATCACTGTTGGTATGCATACCCAATTTATCCACGTTTGTCCAAAACTCATCCTTTTAGAAAATAGCAATTGACATGATCATAAGCCTGTCAATGTACAGCTTACAAAGAATTCTAGGATTCTCCAGTAATCCAGAATCAACAACTTCATTGGCTACCAGAACTGCATCCGTGATATCTCTCCCTTTGATGAAGGTCATTTGTTGAGAATCCATTAACTTATTTGCCACCCCTTTAAGTCTTTTTGTTAACACTTAAGCAAATCTTTTGTAAACACTACTGATAGGATCTACGGTGGCATGCCTACATTAAAGTTGATGGGTTTCAATGGAAATTAAGAAGATGCTTATCATGGAAGAAAAGCCCAAGAATTATGGAAAACAATGGATTAGATGCTATAGATATTTCATGGTCCAAGCCAAACCCAAGAGGAGGAGATTTAGGCCCAAAGGAGATGATTTTGCAGGCCCAAATGGAGGCCAAAGGAGAGTTTAAGAAGCTGATTTTTCATGTCGTAATACACATAAAAATCAAGACAAATTGGATAGCATTACACGGGAGATTTTTGTGCCCAAAAAGTCAAGAATTTTGACACTTCTTTCCTTCTTTGTTAGGTAAGAAGTTTGACATTAATTTTTATTTGTTTTCCTAGTGAAGAATTTTCTGAGGTTAAAGTTTCCTAGTTAAGTTTTTCTTATTTATTATTACCATAAAAGTAGGATTTGAATCTCATGCTATTTGGGATAGGTTTTCCTTATATTATAGGGGTGAATTTTGTTATTTCCAAAAGACATGATTAATATTACTTGAGGTTTGTCTTCTTTACACCTTTTTGTGTGGTGACTAAGGATTTATTTTAGAATCTTATAAGAACGATTCTTTAAGAGGTAAGGTTAATTCTTTAACTTGATATATTTGGTTTCTGCTAAAGTAAATTAAAGAAGGTAATTACTCTTATACTAAAAGTTGTCTCTAATTTTTTTGAAATAGGGGTCTAAATCACTTTTGATCTAAGTTTTTGAATTGACTCTATATTATAATTAGTTTTAATCTACTAATAGGGTTCTTAGCACTTCATCTTGAAATTTGGAGATTTTATTCTCAAATTTCACAATTCTTTCAATTCTTGTCTTTAATCTTCGTATTTTTGCTTCCGCATTATTTTCTGATTTATTCAAGTAACCCAATTCTTATCAACTGCCTATCATGCTAATAGGCCTGAAGTCACTCCGTTCTTTGGCTCATTTCTTCTTTGGTATTAGTGCTATCAAAGTAGCATTAAAGCTTTTCTCAAAAACTTCCTAACTATGAAAATTATGGAAAGCTTCCGTGATATCGAATTTCACTATCTCCCAACATTTGATAAACAACCCCATAGTGTAGCCATCTGCTCTTGGAGCCTTATCTGCTGAACACATCTTTAGACAGTTCACAACCTCAAGTTCTTCAAAGTTCCCCTGTAGTTTCTCCCTCTCTTCTTCTAAAATCACCAAACAATTTTCAAAATTGCTAGCACACCTCCACATCTCTGTTTTTGTGTATAACTTCCAGTAGAAGTCAATGATCTTCCCCTTGATCCTTGTTGGGTCCTCAGTGGTTACTCCTTGTACATGAGTTGATCTATGTTATTGTATCTTTTATGGGCATTGGCCATTTTGTGAAAGAACTTGGTGATCCTATCACCCTCTTTAAGACAAAGAGATCTAGACTTTTGTTGCCATGAACTCTCTTCATTTTTGATGACTTCCTCATAATCCATTAATAATGAAGCTTTCATCCTCAGTCAAAGTCGTCACAGCAAGCATTGTGTCCAGCTCTGCTAACTGGCTGAGGATGTTCTTTCTTTGAGAGTAAAATTTCCTTGCAAACTTCTACTCTATTCGTTGAGTTTTGCTTTGAGTGCCTTCATTTTACAAGCCAAGATGAAACCAGGTTTCCTGTGAAAGAGAAACTGAGAAAGATTGCAAAACAATTCCTGAATCTGTCTATAAAGCCATCAGTACCCAACCATCAATTCTCAAACTTGAAGAAAGATTTGATTTGCTCCTAAGAACCATAGTGGAGAGTGATCTGAGAATAACCTCTGTTGTACTGCTTGATTAATGTTGCTAAATCTCTCGTCCCATTCTTCAGATATTATAATTCTGTCAACTCTTGAAACAATCAGTTGGTTGTCCCCTATTAACCAAGTGTAAGGTCCATCTTTCAATTGGAGATCAATTAGGTTCATATCTTAAATGAAATCAGAAAATTCAAGCACTTCTCTAGTACTTCTGGAACAATTCTTTCTCTCTGATGCATATCTAGTGATATTGAAGTCAGCACAAACGACCCATGGTCTTTCCAAAAGGCCACTAACTGCACTGGTTTCTTCCAAAATAAATCTTCTTTCTATGCCAGAGTTGGGAGGATCGACCCCAGTGATATGACGAGAAATCCTGTAATTGTACCACAAATTTGCAAGTCGAGTGTAGGCACCAATCTGCAGGATTTCCTCTTTCCAGCATCTGTTGTCCCATAGCACTGATACCCCCTCTAGTTATATCTTACCCATCTCTGTCCCCAAATTTGATTGATCCACTCCTTTATGTCCCCCTCTAATTTTGTCTCTTGGAAACAGATAATGTCTGCTTTCCAGTCCCAAATTAAACTCTTAACTATTCTTCTTTTCTCCCTCCCATTCAGAAACCTGACATTCCATGAAATGAGGTTGAACTTCATGGATCTACTGAAACTATACTGCTGCCACTGGTTTTGAATTTTACATCTAAGTTAATTAGACCTTTCAATTTATGTGTCCCTTTAAATCTCATTTTTTTGCAGTCAAAATCAGCTTCCGTTGTACCGGCTTGTCTACAATTGTCTATCTATAACACAAGCTCCAAAGCCTCCTCCTCATGCCCCTGAAAATCTGCTCCAAACAGTCTGGTAAGTTTGAGCATGTTTTGATTCAACAAAATTGTAGCATCCATTTCTCTACCGAGTATTCAACGATGGTCCTGAATTTGCAGAAGGTTCTACCACCTCCACCTTCCAATTACCAGTATCTGAAATGAGTAATTGTCCTTGTTGGGACTCACCCCCTTCTATAGCATAAATAAATATTCTCTCACCTTGTATTTTGAGATACTGACCCTTCTTCTAGTACCGGCTTTTCTCTCATTGTTGTGATGTCTTCGTTCCCCCAGCTACGTCAAGAACAACGGTCTCCAAAGAGATTTGTGCCCTTGAATGCATCAAGTTCTGTTTATAAGAGCAGAAAAGGTCTGGTTCTTCGAGTATGGAATCAACTTTAAAACCTTCTTTGTGCTCCCCTTGTATATCATTAAAAAAAGAAAGTCCTGCTAAATCAGGATTCAGGCCCAATTACTCTATTTTTTGGCTTCTGACTGGGTCCCCAAATACAGCAATCTTGAGAAAAAGGACTTTTACTCCTGAGCTTGCAAGTCACGTGACTTCTCCACCGTATAAGTCGCAGTTGTATTACAAGTACACATACTCTCTCCAACCAAATCCCGAATACTAGGGATCTCTGGTACTTCTTTGTCAGCAGAGTTCGATTCTGTCCAGGGGTGATTAGGAGATGCTGGAAACATGGTCTCTATAGGAACTCCAGCGACTTTTCTGGTTGTCGTCGATGCTATCTCAAACCTAGGTTTTCTCTCTACCCACACCGGTATGAAGTATAGAACTCCTTCTCTTTCGACGACAACCTCATTGGGAACATTCTGACCATCACCGACGACCAAATTTCTAGCCCATTTTCGATTGGTTCTTGAGCTCCGTCTCTTCCTCCGTGGCTATCCAACCTCCACAAAGCTCGCCGATTTCATAAAAAAACTTTTTGAGACCAAAGGTGAAAAGAGCATGCATGACACAAGAAGTTTTGAAGAAAAAAGGGGCCATCATAGTTTCCAGGTGCTTCTTATGCAATGAGACAAATGAAACAAACAGTGTCTATTTTTACACTGCACTTTTACAGCACAACTTTGGTCTATTTCTCAACATAACAAAGACAAGCTGGACTATGCCAGAGCATACTGCAGATCTGCTTAGTTGTTGGATGAAAAGAGGAGGCAGCAAAATTCAAAAGAAGTGGTGGAGGATCATCCCACAATGCATATGGTGGATAGTTTGGAGAGAAAGAAATGGGAGGTGTTATGAAGATAGATCCAATTCCATCCAGAAAGTTAAATGGAATTGTATAATATCTTTCTACTTTTGGTGTAAAGAAGTAGGTTTAGAGGATATAGATCAATTTGTAGATTTATTAAGATCACTGTGAGTATCTTCTTTTCTAGTTTTTTTTTATCTAACACTTTTTGATGGTGTCCAGCATGTCCTTAATTCTGAGGAATACACATTTACCAGTTTCAAAAAAAAAAAGGTGAAGAGGGACACCGATGACCTTGATCCAGGTGGTTGTGTGCTTGGATGAATTTGAACTACAACCGGGAATGGTTTTTCCACCATTCCAGATGAAGTTGGAGTTTTTCTTGCAAAATCTTCTCCACCATATGTCTTAGAGAACTCGAAGTGAAAAGACTATCCCAGCATTTCAAAATTATTCATTCCAAAAACTGTTTTCCAGTTAGTAGACGTCCATCTTCTAATGTTTACCAACATAGGTGTTTCCTGGATCTCCTTATCGAGATGGCCAACCATACATCTGTTCAAAAGCCCAACCTCCTTGGGACCAGCTCCCGACTCAACATTAATACCTCTTTTTTTTAAAAACTGGTAAGGTTGAATTCTTCAGCATAAGGGTATAATATTAGGCTACCTCCAAAAAGGGATAGTTATAGATTTTCTATCAAAACGATAATCTGATCTATATCATCTATACAAAGTTATTTACACCAAAAAATTAGAGATAATATACAATTCCATTTAACTTTGTGGATGGAATTGCATCTATCTTCAAAACATCTTCCATTTCTTTCTTTCCAAACTAACCACCATACACATGATGGTATTAGCTTCCACCATCTCTTTTGACTCTTACTGCCTCCCTTCCTAATCCAGCAGCTCAACAAATCTAATGTATGTTCTGGCATTGTCCAGTTCATGCTTGTGATGTTGAGAAACAGGTTCCAAATTTGAGCATGCAGGAACAGTGGTTATTTGTTTCCACTGTCAAGTTGCACAAAAAACACCTAGGGATCAGTTGCCTGCCTTTCTTCTGTGGAACATCTTTTGTTAAAAATGCTCTCTTTATCACTAACCAGGGGAAACACTTTACTTTTGTAGGAATGTCACTCATCCAAAAGTAATTCCAATTATATTTTGGGCCCCTGTCATCCCCTGAAGTCCTCTTTTGTAGGCATTGTTGACTGAGAAGACTCCATCCTTACTATGTTTCTACAAGATCTTGTCTGTTGTTGTTGTGGTTATAATCATTCCAGCTAGTTTTCCCAGTGTTACTGCCACCCTCTCCACCTCCCAGTCATTAAGTAGTCTTCTTAAAGATATGTCCCATCCCTGTTCTGTCCAACAGTCACTCACTTTAGCATCAGGGTTCTCACATATTAGAAACAAATCTAGAAAAAGTTCCCCAAGAGAGGTTTGGTCTATCCAGCCATCTTACCAAAATTTAGTTTTGTTTCCATTATCCGCCTTTATATATATTTCCTTCCATTTGTGACCATAGGTTCCTGATTGTCCTCCATACCATCACCCCATATGGTTTAGAGGTGATTTTTGTACACCAGGGGTTTAGTTCTCCATATTTTGCTACTATAACCTCCTTCCAAAGAGTTGCATCTTCCCCAATGTATCTCCACAACCATTTCATCAAAAGACTTCTATTTTGCAACCTCAAAATTCTGATCCCTAAACCCCCTTTGTCTTTGCTAAGAAGTACATTCTTCCACTTGACTAAGTTATAACCCTTTCCCTCCTTATTACTTTTCCATAGGAAGTTCCTTCTAAGCTTGTCTAGTTTTTTCACCTTTGCTGGGATAGGGAACAAGGACATCACATAGGTTGGCAAAGAGTGCAGAACAGAATTTATGAGTATCAATCTATCCCCTAGGGATAGGTATTGTGCCTTCCATCTAGCAAGTTTCTTTTCAGTTTTCACCAGAATACCATTCCATATCTCCATTGTTTTGTGTTTGCTACCCAGGGGAATGCCCAGATATATGGTAGGTAAATGCTCCACTCTGCATCCCAATATACTTGCTAGTTGCTGGATTTGAGGGACCTCATTTAGAGGAAAGGGACTACTTTTTCCCCGGTTTACTTTCAACCCTAAAACTGCTTCAAACAAAACCAAAATCACTCTGATGTAGCTAATCTGTTCTGTTGTAGGTTCACAAAAAATGATAGTGTCATCCGCATTGAGCATACGATACACTTCTTTTTCTTCCCACACTCTATCTCCGACCTGAAAGCCTCTACTCCATGTGTTTTGTGTGGCAATCCTCATCATACTATCAAAGTCTTCCATTGCAAAAATGAATAAGAAAGGAGAGAGAGGATCACCCTGTCTCATCCCACTTTGTGATTCGAAAAAGCCCATGTGTTCCCCATTCACAAGGACGAAAACTTGACTGTTTTTAAACATGCCTCAATCCACTTTATCCATTTGCTACCAAATTCCATTTGTTTGAGAGTATTCAGAAGGAAAGACCAATTCACGTGGTCATAGGCTTTCTGAATATCCAATTTGCACATTAGGCCAGGGGATCCTCCTTTCATTCTTGAGTCAATGCATTTACTAGCAATGAGTGTTGCATCCATGATTTGCCTCCCCTTTACAAAAGCCATTTGATGTTTGTTGATCAATTTAGACACCACCTTTTTCAGCCTTTTGTTAGCCTTTTGTTAGCCTTTCAACCAACAATCTAGCAAGATCTTGTAGACTCCCCCCACCAAGCTGATTGGCCTAAAATCCTTCAACTTTGATGCTCCAGGTTTATTTGGGATTAAAGCAATAAAAGTTGAATTAAATCTCTTCTCAAAAGTCAGATTAGAATGAAAAAATTGAATTGTAAAACTTCTACAAATCTCTTCCATTTTTTCCAGAAATGGATAACCAACTTTTTTTCAGAATGGGGGTAAAGTCTTTTGATATCACAGCCTCCTTCTCAAGCACAGATACCTGGTTTGATTGGGTAGAGAGATCACGACTATATGTCAATTAGCAGGGGAGTTCTTTTATGGCTGTGCAAAAGGATGCAAGATGCCTCGGGCAATGAGGGGAAAATCTTTAAATCATGGAAATGCAGAGACATGGCAACCTACATTTACTGCACTCAAAAGTTCAATAATTATGGTCGCTAAATAATAGATGTTATGGGCCAGAACAGAACAATCATCATTCTTCCAGAGAATCAATTAAATGAGGGGTGGGGGAGACTGGTCCACAAAATTGAAGATTTTATTAATAAAGTGTCAAACTTTTATTACAGAAGGGGATACAAGGTGGAACACTATAGTCGGGGGGGGGGGGGGGGGGTAAATTAAAAA